>JAMKQA010079086.1:0-12515 GCA_024699735.1 Posidonia australis
GCGCACACCACTTCGCAGGCTGCGGGCTGCTGGCTTTCCACCTCCCATAGCTGTTACCTTTAGCAACGAATATGCCATGGAATCTTCCAGGCTTTTCGTCTGCAAGGCTCTCCCCATTCCCATGAGTTACCCATGAGAAAATCCAATATAAGGACCCCCATAGGTAGCCATAGGAAGAGGCTAGAAATCCTGAGTTGAAGTTAAAAACCCAGAATTCTACAATTCTGCTCTGAGCTAGCTTCTTGCACGAGCTATACCCTCTTTCCAGCAGCATATATTCGTTTTCTGGAGCATTCCCTTACATCCCAAAGCACCCTTGGTCCTTCCAAAGCAACAAGGATCTCTTTATCTCTGAAATTTCAAGAGGGAACATCTTGAGAGGTAGGCCTTCTACCTCTTCTTTCTTTTTAGCTATATTTTCAGAAACATGATAAGACATGCTTAAAATCCTACGTATAGACGTCCATGTTTTATGAAGTTTTTTTTATTATAAACATGCTTGTTCTCTATGCAAAATAATCTCCATGCTAGTCTTTGCTTTTTTTTCTAGCATAAAGCTTGCATGAGTTGTCTTTTGTTATCATTTCTTTGCACATAACTTTGCCACGCACCTTTATGTTTTTGCACATAGATATATGCTTATGGTCATCATTTACATACATTCTGATTGCATTCATCCAGAACATGTCTACGCTTTGGCATTTTGCAGGCTTTCATACATGAACCCATCAACTTGTTTTAATTCTAAATGCATAATTTACATGATGATTTTCGATCGTATGCATCCCCGTCATGTTTTCAGTTCTTAATAATGGCATGAATCCATTTGCATTAGCATGAATCGCCCTTTTATCTCTGCTGGGGTGGATTCTGGATCAGATTGCAGTCTGATCCAGACTCCCTGGGGCGCATCACTCAGGCGCACCCAACCCGCGCATATATCTGGCGCACAAAGCAGGCGTGCCAGACTGGCTAGAGATCAGATCACTTGCATTTAGCATCTTTGTTTGCATGGCTTTATTTGAGATTTTGAGTTTGATTCTTTATGATTGATTCTCTGATGTGTCATGATGACACCTGCATGCTTTTCAGTCTTATTCGGATTGTTTTCCGTCTGTTTTCTTCATTTCATTATTCAGTTCTGGGTTGAATCTGGTAGGCTGATTGCACCTTACTCCTTTGTGGAGAGCCATGTGCATCGCCCCAGGATCCAGTGGCTTGGCTGAATCATGCTTTCTTCATCTAGTTCAAATAAGTGAGATCTTGTGTGAGGCTACCTGCCCTTGAGCACAAGGTCATTGCATTTGCATGTCTTGCACTTCTAATACATGGTTTTCTAAGTTTTACAGAATGATTCTACTGCGTATTTTTCCAGAATGCATTCTCTGATGTTTTGGTTTTGTGTGGCTTTTCTGTTTTTTCCCTCAGCATATTTTCCTAGGCCACCTAGACGCACATAGGGGGCGCCCTAGACTGACGCACCAGTCTGGCGCACCAAACAGGCGCAGTGGCCTGTTTTCACTAGCACACAAAATGTTTTTCATATGTTTTGCTTGCTTTCTTGACCTGATTTGCTTCTGGATTTTCTTTTGGTTTTCTTCCTTGATGCATTAGGAAGGCACAGATATGTTTTCAGTAGTTTTCCTGCATTTTAGATTGCATTAGGCATATAGCAAAGCAAGGATGATAAATCGCTCAAGATATCAGATCTTTGATCTTATTATGCAATATTATTGCACCAACACTTGACCCGGCAGACGAGTGAAATTTATGAGCATTAGGACACACCCCTGCACATCATGCACCTATACTTTAGACACCACATAAGCATGGCATGGCATATCACCCTCAGGCATACAGCAAAGGCTGCAAAGCCAACATTCCATAAGCAAAAGAGAAATCAATCGAAGACCGATTTATCGGGAGTACGAGGGTGCCTAACACCTTCCTCGTACGTAGTAGGGATCCTTACCCACATTTCTGGTTTACGCAGCCCCTTTTTTTTTATTTGTTTTTGCATGATTATATGGTTTTCCTTGTCTTCCATTTGAATAGACTAGGTGGCGACTCTTGCATTTTTTTGCATTATTTTATTTTTGCCATGGCTTTGCCGACTTTTGGCACATACATATTTGTTGCCACCCTTGACGGCATGGTTACAGTCCCCCATGGAGTTGTGAACAAGGTCTTCTCTTGATCTTCTTCTGCGAGCTTGATTTGGTTATATTCGGAGAAGTCATCCATGAATGACAGCATTTCATGGCCTGCGGTGTTGTCTATGAGGATGTCGATGTGTGGTAGGGGAAATCATTCTTTAGGTAAGCCTCATTGAGGTCCCTGTAGTCGATGCATACTCAAACTCTGCCATCATTCTTCATGACTGGCACTATGTTGGCGATCCACTCTGGATAGACCACCACTCGGATGAACTTAGTTTTGTGTAGCTTGTCTATCTCCTCTTTGACATTCAGCACTAGTTTTGGCCGTAGCCTCTGAAGTTTTTGCTTTACGATCCTTGCGCCTGGCATGAGGGGGAGTCTGTGCTCTACCAGGGACCTCAATGAGGCTTGCCCAAAGCTGAGCTTGAGGCTTGCTCTACCAAGGACCTCAATGCACCTAGCTTAAGGCATGCTCTACCAAGCCGAGCATTTCTTCGTAGGAGAAAGCCAGAACTTTTACTTACTTCTTGAGTAGATTTATCATTTGGGGTCGTTTATCCAAGCTAAGTCCAAAGCTGATTTGGATTGGTCTTGGGTTTTCCTTAGTTCCCAGATTTATCTCCTTTATTTCTTCAGCAGCGGCCTTAGTCCATTCATCATATTTCTTCATCATTTTGTTGAAGATGGTCTGGCCCATTGTCTCTTCTTTATTTGGGTCTTCGTCTATGTCCACTAGCTCATAGACTTCATAGTTGCTGATTTTGTTGCCAGTTATACTCAATACTTCTTCAACTAGAAAGAAGGCATGGGACTGTGCTAGCTCTTGTAGGAATGTCGTAGTGTAGTTACAGACTTTGATAGTCTGCGTGATTGGCTCCTTCCTTGCTTGGGTTGCACACATGACAGAGTTGTTAGATATCCTTTGCGAGGACAAGGTAGCGGTTAGACCGTCCAAACCATGTCCTCCACTACCTTCCCTTTTATTGTCTACACTAGAAAAAAAAAGTACTAAAAAGTAAATTGTATGAAAATAAAAGACAAGTGTTCAAAGCAGGAAAGAAATTATTTATAAGGCTAGGAGGAGTGCCCCTAGGTTTGCCTCCTCGTCGAAGGTGCTTTGCCATTTGGCTCAGCAAATGGCCCCAGCCCCTTCTTGCTCAGAGTGGCAAGGCCATAGGTTGCTGAAGAGCATGGTGAGGTCACAGAGGTCATGGGCATCGGTGTCTCCAGCTTCTACTTCAGCAGAGAGTACTTTGGATGGGTCGTTTGATAAGATGTCCAGAGGTGGAAGAGGTTTCAGAGTGCTGGGAGAGAGATCACAGGCTAAGAGAGCGTTGCTGGAGGCTTCTTCTGTAGAGAACAGGGAAACTTTTAGAGAGAGGGGAAGCTTTCGAAGAACTGAGGGAGGATCCGAGAGCTTGGATGGTTGGTGGAATTGATAGCTGATCAGTGTTCTTCTTCAAAACAAGGTTGTTCTCAAACTAAAGCCCAACTGATAAGAAATAGTTTGATAGCATCCAGGTTAGTGACTCAATGAGATCCTTTGATAGGTACTAGGGGTACCCTAGTCTCGTTCCAATGTGTTCTTCGGTCCTCTCAAGTGCATCCACCATTCCTTCCTCTTGACATCCTAGTCCTTTTCCCGACCTGTAGCCTATGCATAGGAGAAGCTCCCACGGTCTTTGCATGTATTCTGGGAAAGGAGAGGGGGTTGCATCTATGCTTCAAGGAATAAAGATTTGCTTTACATTATTCACTACGACTGCTCAATCCATCTCTAGAGGAGCAAATGGTAGCGCTGGTGTGGTGGTTAGGCTATCAAGAGATGTGCCTCAACCTCGGTTGGCTTATCTCCCTTGACGTTGATTATTTTCCCTTGATGAGGGAACTTTATGCATTAATGGCACTGAGAGGTGATGGTCCTGATTTCCTTGATCCATTGGTGCCCTAAGATGAGCCCATAGGAGATAGATGCATCGACTGTTACCAGCTCAATCTTTGTTTCTATTGGACCAATGGTGATCTTGACATTGATTTTGCTATGTGCCTTTTATGTATTGTTGTCATATCCTGACATTGTTAGAGCCGTTGGGCGCATCTGATCTTCTCTAAGTCCAAGCAGATTAAAAGTTTCTAGGGAGCATATATTTAAAGTTTCTCCCGTGTCAACTGACATACTAGAAAGTTCATAATTGTTTATCTTTACAGTAATACTTAAAGGTAAAGTCCTCTTTTCAAGAGGAGCCAGTTCAGAATCTGTAAAGAATAGAGTAGGTTCAACAAAGGTTGCCACCATAGGGATTTCGCAGGCATGCCTTATGGCACTTGGGATCTCTTCAGGACATCCATCAGGATATCATGACGTCACTCAGAGGGTTTGATCAACTCGTAGATGGATATCCTCACCTACATCTTTCTTAGCTTTTCCAGGACGTCAAACTCTCCCTTTGTCCTTCTAGGTACATCGAACTCTCATTGCAAGGGAGGTGAGACTCTTTCTGCAGCGACTGGAGGTAGCGCAACTTGATTTGAAATTTGACCTATTCTGGTGATAGGGGCCTGTTGATGAGCGCCATGTGCTTGGGTAAACTTGATCAGTGACATAAGCCTTCTTAATAGGGACTTCTCCTGGTTCTTGATTTCTCCATGGCAGAGTAGTGATGGGCCTTGCTGCATAAGGTTCGCATAGGGTGACTGGACATGTCTTCGTGCGAGGCTCATGTCTGTCTCGTTCTGAAACCCTTGGAAGCTTAATGTGTCATTAGGACAGTAAGGATCATCAATCCATCCTCCTACTGGCCACCCGTTCGGCGATTGTGTGGGTGATTCTCCATTGGTGGGCTCTGGCAGCGCTTGTGTCCAAATCATCCCCTTGTCTACATCGTGTTCAGCTCAAATGGTGACTACCCTCCCCTGATGTTTGAATTTGAGGCATTGATGTACTGGAGATGCATTGACCATGATTTCCACTAGCCAGGATCTCCTTAGTATTAGGGGCTCGACTAGAGATCCTGGCTAGGTCTTGTTCCATGATGACGATCGTTGTAGTACTAGTTAGGGGACTGATGGTAATGTTTAACTGAGCTATACCAACTGCCTCTCATAGGCCTCTATCATATGCTACGCAAGCGAAATGGTGCTCAATGATCAGGTCTTCCTCGACACCTACGTAGTCAAGGGTGGATATGGAACAGACACTCCGACTAGCACCAGTATCAATGAGTACTCTTATCAAGGGAAAGTCGTTGACCATTACAGAAATGATCAGTGGAAGAATGTGCTCTTGTGGTGGTGGTAGTTCTATATCTTTGAAGGTGATGTCCACCTGCTCAATGTCTGTGATGCCTTCTCCAGTTGGTACAGAGGAGCCTCCATGATCTAAACTGTTAAGTAGTCGTTGCTCATAGTTAAGAAGGGTGTCAAGGTTATATAAGAAGTTGGTATCACCGACAAGCTCGTTCGGCTGAGGGTCCCATGTATCAACTGTCTCATATTCCCATTCTTCATCAGATGGGACTTCCTGGATTGGCATCTCTAGCTCCTAAGATTCTTCTTTTTCAACATCAGGTGGTCCTAAGTCCAGGTTTGCTTGTATGCGCTGAAAGGTTACCAATTCAATTGGAGCTGCAGGCTGCCTGTCTTTGCTATACACATGAGCCATGGTATGGTTCGACAAAGGGTTTCGATGTATTTGCATCTTGGGCTGCTCTGCCTGAGCCATCCTCAATCTCTCCTTGAGAGCAATCCACATGATCTCCCCTTTGTCATTCAGATCATATATTTTATCTTTCACCATAAAACACTCGTCCAAGATATGTTCATTCCTTTGATGGTAAGGACAATACTTAGTAATGTCAGTGTTGTGAGCGTTTGGCTTGGGCATCAGGAATTGCAAATCTCCACTCTTGACTAGCATCCTGAATACATCACTAAGTGCTTCAGGGAGTGGCAAATAATGTCGCCGTTTTCGCCCTCTGTAAGCTTGAGGTGGGGGGACGTTGTGGTAGCTTCTTTGCCCCTGTGGCTACCCCCTGTACTGATTGTTTAGTTGTGCTTAGTATGCATACACGAGGTAAGCTAGTGGCTGCTGCTACTGCCATTATTGTGGTTACAGGCATTGTGGCTAATACTGCATTGGAGGCCCTTAATACTAATTTGGTTGAGGTTGTGGGCGATGTTGATACTATTGTTGAGGTTGGGTCAGGGATTCCTGATGCTAGCGATCCTTGCGTCCCTTTCGATCCTACTGCATTAAGATCTGTGTTATGCCCCTTGAGATTCCTTCTATGGTGTGCCCGACGGCCTTCTTCTTGCTTTTCCCTTCAAACTCCAAGAAGGGTAAGTCATCTTTGTTGCGAAGGACTTTGGCAGCACGTTGGTATCGTTAAGGATACATGTGGAAGTCCCCCACAAGTAGGCTTGTCCTGAGCACGTTGGTAGTATTCTTGCTATGATTTCCACAGCTTGATTTCATGGGATGTAGCACTCAGCCCTGGCTACCATGTCCCTCCACCGACTTGCATACATGATGAAGTCTTCGTTTGGCTTCATCTTCTCCACAAAGAGATCTCCGATAGTGGGCTTATGTGTCAGACGATGGTTGTATTGGCTCAGGAACTTCTCCTCCACCGTCATGAAGTCGCTAAGATCGTATGCTGTAAGAGTGTTGAACCACTTCAATGCCTCACCTTCTAATGACTTGAAAAAAAGGTGGACTGTGAGCCCTAGGTCATACTTGTAAGGGAGGACGTCCATGGTGAACGTAGCCAAGTGTCTCCTTGGGTCACAGGTTCCATCATACTTCCCCATCTTTCGTAGCTTGAATCCCAATGGTAAGGTGATGTGTGAGAATTTGGAACTGTCGACACTAGCAGGGGTTTTTGAGGTGACTCTTGCTTCTACCAATGCTTCTGCAATCATCCTTTTGATTTCTAGACTTTGGATGGATGATTTCCCCTAGCCCTGGTATCCCTAAGCTTGATGGGATTGGTATGGTTGAGGGGTGCCATACGGTGGAGCGAAGGGTGAAGGCTGAGGATAGTATGATTGTGCAGGTGTAGGCAGTGGTGCTGGTTGGGGTGTCCCTAGGTAGAGTGGTGTAATATGGCCAAAAGATGGAGGAATTTGGTGGGAAAAAGAGTAGGCAAGAGTAGTGGCATACAACACCAATGGGCTCTAATTGGGAAAGTTGATAATAGGACTCAGTGGTACTGTATGGGTGTTTCCCTAAGTAGGCCAGGTAGGCGTGAGTAATAGGCCTTGGTGTGAGCTCAAAGAAGAGGGCCCAAGTGTAAATGGAGATCGTGGGTCCATGCTACCCCCGAATAGTGATATTGTGCCAGAAACCAGAGGACTTGATTGGTCGCCGCTTCGGGCAATTGGTGAGAGCTAGCTGGAGTTGAGCTTGTTCTAGTGGACGCATGTGTGGATGAAACATTTTAGCATTGGGAGTATCTTATCTCTTCCTCTTTCCCGATGTGCTCATCCGTGTGCTATCCTTGGGCTTCACTTGTAGGAGGAAATGTGGGGGTAGAGCCTCCGAACGAGTAGTCGACGGGAATGGACACATAAGGGAATTGGCGGCGAGGCTTATGCTGTTGGAAACTTGGAGTGTCTGGCTCTCCCATAGCGGATGTCGGAGTGTTGAAGAGGAACTCGTGCTGCCCATGAACATTGCTAGCCTGAGATGCAAAAGGTAAGGAGGCTGCCATGCATGTGGTAGCTTGGGTTGTGCTTGATGTGGTAGTCACATCAAAGGGATAGACGTATGATCTCAACCATGTTCACTGAGCCTCAAATAGCATCAACCGATCTCTTTGATAGTTTATTACAATCAACTAAAAGGAAAAGGAAGAAAATATAGACTCCATGTGACACTACGCTAGACCCTACTACAAAATGTCTAAAAATGTAAAGGAAACAAAAACTCAACGTAAATGAACACAAAGAAAATACTTGTCTTGTTGTTGGACCATCAACTAGAAATCAGAGGTCTGAATTGACGTCCCTGCACCCTATTTATACACTCGCACACAGACTACCCTGCAAGCAAGTCAATCAATGTGTTCCTATCACGTTACCGTAAATGATGGTGACAGAACACATTGCCTATAAAGTTGGCGACGTTGGAAGTCGCTAAACAGACTGGCGGCTCATGCTCCTAGCTACTCCAGCAATCGAGATCTGTCCTAGACAAACCAAACGCCAAACAAACCTAGTTATGCAGTCAAATTTCAGATAAAATGCGGTTTTTAGTGGGTTTAGAAACTTAATTAGTGGCTTGACTAAACTATTGTAGACACCTCCGACTATTGTGCGTCGACGGACTGGTTGATCTATTTTGCTGATCTGGAGAACCTGAACCGGTACGATTGGGGAGGCGACAGTTATATGTACATGTTTTGTGGGTTGGACAACGTGGTAAAGAGCAACCAGCGGTCCCATGTTGGGATGTATCCACTGTTGACGGTATGCTCCTACCTTCTTTTCCTTCTGCTTACATTATGAAGATACATGTTCTAAATTCTGATTTATGTGGTTGTAGTATTGGTGGATGGAGCACTGCATGCAGGGCCACTATTTCTTCCACCTTCGACCCAGGCTACTACCACTCCCCCGGCAATGGTGTCAGCCAAACGACCACACGGCGGTAGGGGTGTACGGCTACGACGCCTACCGTTATTTGCTGGACCTGTTGGCGATTCATGATGTAAGTTTGCAAGAATTTGTTATTATCTCTGTTACCTCTGTTTCTTTTATTATGCTGGACTGACTTGTGTTTTGTTTTGTCTTTGGTAGGTTGAGCTGAGGCCTTTCGAGCGGTATGTTGAGCTGGACTGGGAGCCCTTGAACTCCACTCGCACCTATTACCGAAAGTAGGTGAAGTTTTTCTGCTTGAAGAAATCTACTTTCTACCTCCTGGGTCGAGTTCGCCATCCGTTCACCAACGAGTTCAACATTCCTCTTCCACCCTTTACTGAGATGGATCCTCAGGCTACCACTCGTGTACGGGCTCATTCCATAATGGCCGAGATCATGGTCGATAGGAGTCAGTACACTCTCCATCTCGCTGATTATGATGAGTACCTGGAGTGGTATTAGCACATCGGCAAGCCATACCTGTTTGAGGAGGTCCTACGGGAGCAGCAGCGGGACAATGTGGTTTGCCGAGGATTGGGCTGAGGTAAGGCTTCATTCTTTCAATAGTGTAATCTAATTTTACAGATCTAATCAACCTGACATAGCTTGTTTGTCTCTGTTGCAACGGTTTGAGGACAGGTTGAATGACTTTTATGCTCGGATATGACAAGCCAAGGTACCTTCTTACTATTTCACTATTCTTTAATTTTTTGATAATGTATAACTAGTCGAACTGACAATAATGCTTTTATTGTGAAATAGGCCCGACGGGAGGCTCGTGAGGAGGTAAGTATCTCACCCATAACCCGTGTCTGTAGTTATTTTTGTTTAGTACTGGTCTCGAACTAACTTTTCCATATCTTAGGGGCTATGCCAGCTGGAGGACGTCGTCGTCAGTAGTAGTGGCAACGAGGTCGACCCAGAGCTCAACGAGGAGGACTTCTCTATTGTTGTTGACCTAATGGGTGCTTCTAGCTTCGCTCCTAGTCCCTCCCTTGCTTGTACGGCTTCGACGTCGACCACCCGACGACTACGGCGCAAGGGTGACCACCGCATTGCTCTCACTTCTCAAGGGAGGAACTTAGATGATAGTACTGATAAGGCTTACGTATAGGCCATTCTATTCCGAATTTTTTTGTACTCTTGATTCAAACTTGTAACTTGATACAATTTGAAAGATATCTTAATATGTAACCTGGATATTTCTTTAAGTTGCTTCTTTTTGTCATGCCTTGTATGTGTCTGCTTGCGTTTGTGATTGTGGTTTGACATGAATTTTGAATGCTTTGCGCTAGCTTGGCGAGTTCACAAATAGTAGCAATTCTGTTGGAAAAACCCTGTGATTTTTGTGCATCTGGTATGCATGTCATCGCCATGCCTCATGTACAAGGGCAAAATGCCCTATTTGTTATATGCATCTTCACTGCACATCCACGACGCTCATGTCCTCTGACGTTGCAGGGTCACGAGTCACCGAGCTGTCCCTTCTTCACGGGCATTCATCCTTAAATAGGGGCATATGCGTAGCTCAGGGGCATCAGTCTGCCTCTCCTCCTGCCTCCCAAAGCTCTCTGACGGCCTCCTTCGCCACTCCGTCGTCTCCTCCTACCATCCCTGTCATCTCTACTACTGGTCGTCTCCTCCCCGTATTCTTGGATGATCATGGTACAATGATTGTAGTCGTGGTTGGCTGCTGGTTATGAGGGTCCTAATGCTGCTCCTTTGCTTTTTCAGGGCTTCTAGACGATGGTGACTCCTCCTCGTTGCTCGGACGTACTGAGGTGTTGGATTGGCATGCTATCCAATAGTGATAAAGAGAGACTATGCTCCTAGGGAATCTCTAGAAGGCTCTTGATGATCGAAGATGTGGAGGTGAGCCACTATCTCCTGTGTGTCTTGGCCCGATTCTGGAAGTAGGCGCACCACATGTTCCGATTTGGTCGTGAAGAACGAACCATTACTTTGGAAGAAACCTAACGGATCTACGGTCTGTCGAAGTTATTGGGACCTCCAATTTTCATGCGTCGGGATGGATACGCCTCTTCCCTATGCCAACTGAGTCTGAGCACTACTGAATGTGGGAAGCACCTGATCTACATTGACGGCTCCAAGCCTATGCTCCGCCTAATCTATCTTGATGAAGTGATCATGAGGCGTTCAGTGCTAGGTGAGGACCTATGGCTACGTGGCTTCATCATCTGCTTCCTTGGAGAGCTCATATTCAGCCATGGCTGGACGCAATAGCGATCAAGGTGGCTGAGATCGCCTTGGCAATGGTGAGCAGACAGATTGACCTGGCCCTCGTGATTCTAGCAGAGACTTATCGCAGCTTGGACCGTATCCTTCACTGGTGCTGCCATTTCTACGGTCGTGGAGCACTAGTACAGGTAGCCTTGGACTCTTTTGAGATTGGCACATCACTCTTCACTAACTTGATGCCTTGACAAGTCTAGCTGGCAGCTTATATGGGGGTTGAGGTCCTACACCCTCAGAAGCTGGCGTTCGAGACTTACTGCCAGAGCAGGCACACCCAGGCAATTTCTAGTGTCTGGGAGTTCTATCAGAAGCTGGAGAACCTGACAAAGGGTTAGATAGTTTGGAGAGTCATCCCATCTGTCATTGAGCCTTTCACTATGTTATTCAACCGTACTGACATGAGGGTGGTTGTCCTACCAAGCCTGACCGGGGGGTGGATTATCATCTCATTCGTGTCCTATGTCAGTTTGGCATTCGCTAGGATGCCTTTGAATAGACTTCGATGCCTGACATCTTCCTACTGTACCCTCTAAATTTTGCTATCATGACTATTGAGATGGCCCTGTCTGTTACAGACTGGTGTCCATTCTTCTGACCTGATTCTGGTGAGAGGCTCCGACTGTAGACCTGTCAATTTTTGACGTGACAAGATAATACAATACCAACACGACACGATATAACCGTATTTGGGTTTACCCTTATCATGTCTCGTGTACTTATTGTGTCTATCTGGTAGACACGATTATTAAATGGGTCATTTTCATGTCTACGGTAAAAAGCGTGATAAGTACACGATAAGTACAAATTACCTAATCATGTATATAGATTATAACTTTTATTATTTTGAATAGTGGATGTCTATGATATGATGTAGACTTTTGATAATAACATATGGAACAATGGAACTTGTGAAATATTATTGAATGATTTTGACGTGACAAGATAATACAATACCAACACGACACGATATAACCGTATTTGGGTTTACCCTTATCATGTCTCGTGTACTTATTGTGTCTATCTAGTAGACATGATTATTAAATGGGTCATTTTCATGTCTACGGTAAAAAACGTGATAAGTACACGATAAGTACAAATTACCTAATCATGTATATAGATTATAACTTTTATTATTTTGAATAGTGGATGTCTATGATATGATGTAGACTTTTGATAATAACATATGGAACAATGGAACTTGTGAAATATTATTGAATGATTTTGACGTGACAAGATAATACAATACCAACACGACACGATATAACCGTATTTGGGTTTACCCTTATCATGTCTCGTGTACTTATTGTGTCTATCTAGTAGACATGATTATTAAATGGGTCATTTTCATGTCTACGGTAAAAAACGTGATAAGTACACGATAAGTACAAATTACCTAATCATGTATATAGATTATAACTTTTATTATTTTGAATAGTGGATGTCTATGATATGATGTAGACT
>JAMKQA010079087.1:0-13516 GCA_024699735.1 Posidonia australis
TTGAACTCCAGTACAGGGTGGTTCACTGCGGCACTGCAGTGTGGGTGTGGTGACATGGAATCCACACCAGCTGCTTGAGGCCAGGTCGATCGCCTGTGGCCAGGGTGATACGACCAGTTATGGAAATGGAAATGTGGATTTGTATATGAGAACTAGTTTCTAGTCCGATTTTGTGGCAAATTGTGCCTATGGTTTTTAAATGATGTTTTGGGCTAGGAAGCTAAAGGAAATGATTGATTTTCTCCAGTGTTGAGAATAAAGGCTTTAAAAAAGCATGAGATTTTGAAAGGAAAGAAAAGAAAGTTTAAAAAGCATTGCTTTACGAGTTTTGGAAATTACACATAAAGGTTTTTGAGAATGATGCTTTCTAGCGGGTTTTTCTGTGCTTTTAGTGTTGTTTTGGGGGGCGTACTGGGTGACATTCCTGTCACTCACGCGTGTGCTTTCTTGTTCCCTTGTTTCAGGTGCTAGGGTGTTGGAGCAGTTCTAGTTTGGTGCATCTATTCGAGCCACGTTTGCCGCACACAGGTCTGGGTAGTTGGCTTTATTTGTTTAATATTGCTGCTTAGTTGCTTTTATTTGCACTTAGGTAGTTCTCGTACTGTTGTGTAGCACTGGGGTGTTACATGTTGTCATCGTCGTTGTCGTTCCGCCTCCTACTCCTCCTCTAGGCTCCTACTCCTCCGCTAGGCTCTCCTGTGTATGACGCTGCTTGCCTCCTCCTCTGCCACCACCGTCACCATCATCCCTCATCCTCCTTCGACCTATCCTATGTACTGCACTGTCCACCTCCTCTACAGTCATTGCCGCAGTCACTCCTTTTCTGCCACCACCTTCCGGCCCCTCCCCCACCTCCTCACCTATGCCGCTGCCTCTGGCCGCCAACGTATCCTACCGCTCTCCTAGGTGCCTATAGGAAATAATTTTGTAGGCACTTATAGGGACATCGCCCTGAATTTATAATCACAAAACTAAATATATAACTATGGGCTAAAAGGAGTTTTTTTCTGTATCATTTGCTGAATGAGATTTGCAATTTTAAAAGATATACCTTTTAAGGGAGATAATAATTTTTAATTTGTTGCCAAAGTCCCTACCATAAATATACCTTATACAGTTATACTTTGTGTTCTCATATTAATTATCCTTTAAATTTTGGTCCATGTACTTGCTGCCTCTAGCATTTATTTTTCTCACTAGTGCTTAAGTAATGCAAGGGAAGACTTTTACAGCAAGAGATTAGAGATCTTACTTCATCACACATCTTTAAAGTGAAGATGATAAAATGATGCAGTGATATTAATGGATGAGTTTCAGCTCATTTGGTTGGATTGGAGAGTGGTGATAAAGACTCTCATCTATAAAAGTTTCAGCTTTCTCCACCCATCACCATATTTGCCTGAGATGGGGAAATGATGGTGATCGTCCAAGATTTGGCCGTCACCTCCCCTCCAATGCCGGGGTAGTCTAGGTGTTTCAAGATTATCCAAAAAATTGTTACATATATGGTCTTAGAATTTGCCAATTTGCGTTCTACCGGTCGTTGACTAACATTAAAAGGCAAATCCAGCTAGTTTGAATATCAGATTGAAAATTTGGATAATCAAGACAAACGTTACATACATGACCTCCTTAAATTTGCCAATGTGCATTCTACAGGTGTTGCCTAATATTAAAAAGCATATCCAGTAAAGTGAATGTCAACTGGAGAATTAATTATTATAAATTGTTCTTGGGATATATCCAGTGGAACTTCCACAGCAATCACTTCAAGGTTTTACTCCAAATCCCCTTCAAGATTCATACACTATGTATCCAAGTAGCAACACCATACTTCCGCAAAAACTATTAAAGGAAATGAATCGTATGGTGACCTTGAGTTCTTAACATTGAGAACTTCCACAAGAGATCCTAATAATGTTCCAAGTACGGAAGTAAAATCAATTGATAATCCACAAAGGAGATTTTTTTGGTAGGATGCCCTAGTAACGTAGGATACACTTATCCACTAACATTTTCGTCGGCATATCCTCTCAAAAAGTAATGTTATGCTTACAAACCCCTGTGTGAGCTTCTGTTAACAAGTTCAAGCTTATTGCATGGATACGCATGCAATGGTCCACATTTTCTAAGCGCAGACCAAGAAATACTACATATCCAATACATACCTAATATCACACTTATACAAGTGTATCCAAGCAAAAGAATCCAAAATAAAGTATGCAAATACATCTTTCTTTTAGTAAATAGCAAGCGGTCCGACTGAAAGAAACAAAAATGATGAATTACGTAGAGTTTGCAAAGCTGGCTCAACTTCAAGTTATAATTTTCTAAAACAATTATTTTTTAAAAATAATAATTAATAAGACATCTCCTCACTTATTGTGTAATCAGAAACGATAGCATTGAGGTAATGCACAAATACATGATGCTTGTTACAGGATTCCTCGACGGTGAGTAGACATCAAGGGCTACTACAACACAATCATCAAAACGAGGATTGCAGCAAAAGATCACAAACAATATTATATATACAGTAGTAGGTCAGAATAGATCAACCTTTCAACCACTGTTTTCAAAACCTAATGCTTCAGTAGACTTAACGAAACGACCCTTCACTCGCAACCTTGTGTCAGCTCTGGCCTTCCGCGATTCATAGCGTATGTGCTTGTCATATCTGAAAATGATTCATGCGAACAAAGATAACACTTTAAATCATCAAAGAAGAAAATAGAAACCTATCGAGCAGAAAATTACAATGAGATTTGACAGCAAGAGATTAAACACATGCCTGCGGTTCTTCCTCTTCTCCTTGTATCGCAACATAGCATTTCCTCTCTTTTTTGCCAATAGTTCACTGTCAACTTTTTTAGCATTTACTACTTTTGGAACCAGTAGGGGTTGGCTGCCAAAAGAGATTTCCTTGGTGCTGCATTTCAATGTCGTACCATGTGAGTAGGAACCTGATGGCCTAACAGCAGCTGTTGCCTCATTCTCTGATGTGGCTGATCCTTGGTTTGTGCAGCTGTTTGAACTGTCATGCCACTTATTGCTTATTTGCATCGTACCCTGCACCTGCTGCTGAAAATAAGAAAATCACAAATAAGAACCTACAAAATGCATAGAAAAATGGCAAATGTGTATAAATCCAAAATGAGTACATGAAAACATGTACAAACATATTAGGGAACGACGTGTCATGCCATTTACTACTTATTTGCGTCATGCCTAGTTATCAGAAACATATTTTTTAGATAAAGGATAGGATGATTCTCCTACCGTCCGAAATATAAAATAGGAAAGATGTAACCCTAGAATTGAGATTTAAAAAGTTGATTTAGTAGAAGTAGAAAAGCTGTTTTGTTTGGACGCATGTATAAATAAGATAAGTGACAAAGTTTAAATCCCTGACAAATTTGAGCCCCTAGAATAGGAAAAGGTTAGAAATAATTATTATAGACATAAAAAATTCAAAAAAAATTATAATTGTTAATGTAAGAAAGCAAAATAACTTACATTTTTGATAGGCATGTGCTGAATGACTGCTGAAGATGTATTGTTGTTGGTTGAGGCACAGCGTGGGTCATAAATATCTTCTAACATTTTTGCAGTCGTAAATAAATTTTCTTTGACAAGATCGTTGTAGCTTTTCACCATATAGTCAGCATCATTAATACCATATGATGCTTCAAGATGTGAAAGTTCACCATGATCCCTTGATTTTCCTAAATGAAAATCCCATATCTGAAATGGCATGAACATGACCAGTTATCAATGACATAGTATAGCAAATCCATGAGAACGATAGCCAATGAAATACTAGCTCAAATGACAACGATGGAAATAGGGATGACAAAATAAAGAATCCAATGTGAAAACCTAGACTACACCATTCACCAAGAATTCGTTTGTTTGCAAGCATGTTGCACTAAATATGGGCATATGGCACATAGGCATAGACATTTGTAAAAACAAAGACAGTCTGAGTGATTATAAAGGACAAAAAATCACATTCTATCACTATCAAAATTCAAGGTACAAACATGTATACAGTTCCATATGATAACATGTATCTGTGCTGTCAGAACATGTGTTTTATCAGCTAATTACACACCAAAAAATAATTACTCCTACTACATGCCCTTAATTGGTTTGGTTGCATATCGACTGCATGCTGTTTAATTAGGCATTTTACCACCCACATAATTAACTAGTGGTTTATTGATATTTTCTACTTTGGAAATTACTCTCATAATGTTAGTAGAATTCTACAAGTACATATATCACTAACAACTAGTTGTGATCCACAGTTAATAAGATGAACTTCCAAAAAAACCCTGTGATCTGCAATTTATACTGACGCAGTTGTACATAATTATCTACCATCGAATTAGTAAAAGTCGACCTTCTATTACAAATGAAAGAATATGGTTGTGAAGTGATCTGGACGTAGACAAGTTCATCAATTTGCTGAACTTGTAGATGTGATCAGTACAGCCAGTTTAAGCTCGGAACTTTCAGCAACCAAATCATAGGAGCTCCATAGCTTTTACCAATGATCAACACTTCGCAGTAAAAACCAATCTTTTTCTCCATCAAACATTAAAAAAACAGAGAGAGAAAGAAAAACAAACCTGGCTGCCATGACCCTGCGGACCACCATCCCAAAGAACTTTACCATCCTCCTCCACGAGCTGATCGGTCTCCCCGCAACCCAAGCTCTTCGACGCTGGCAGCATGAGCAAAGACGTAAACGGAATATTCTGCAAGAACTGGTCCTCATCGATCGAATCCTTCCCACTCTTCGACGGAGACCCCGAATACACATCACCAGCATCCCCAGAAGCCGGCCCCGCCACCCCCTCCCTCTTCCCCAACTCCACCAGCTGCTGGAACAAGACCTGCTTCTGCTTCCCACAGAATGCATGCTGCCCTCCCTTGCCCACCACCGGCGCCTCCGCGCACGGCACGTACAAATCCTGAAACACCGAATCCCCCGCCAACATCACCTCAACAGATCGTGCCCATTTCCCATTCGACCGCGCCCCACAATCCCCCTCATCCCCCATCTCAAACCCCCACAAAGCCGCGATCTTTCCCGCCCCGGGGCACCCCGAGAACCCTTCCACGCCCTTCCTGGCGTGCTCGGCCGCCACTCCGCAGTTCCCGTGGGCATCCCGGTCGCACTCCTGGCAGAGGACCAGGCCGTCGGTGGAGCAGAAGACCGCGGCGGGCTCCTCCCCGCAGCTGTCGCAGATCTGAGACCGGACGTGCTTCCTGGAGAGGGCGTTGGCGGAGTGGACGGTCTGGTCGCAGAAAAGGCAGAGCCTAGCGGTGTCGGCGCGACAGTAGAGGACGGCGACGGAGTCGCCGCAGTACTCGCAGAGGATGGTCGGCTTCCGCCCCTTGTCCGCCATCGGATGTCAAAAAACGTGGAGTCTTTGGCGGTGAGGTGCGATGGGATGGAACCCTCCTAATGGTGGAAACAGGCGAGAGCTGGTGGTGTGGGGCGTTTTGTGCTGAGGTGGGGATGATGTCGAGGGTCGGAAAGGGACAGCGGAGGAGGAGGAGGAGGAGGAGGAGACGGCAACATTTGTCTGGGGATTTGGTAGGAGTGGGATTGGGCAGGGGAGGAAGAAGGCGACCCAGTGCTTATCAGCTGCCCAAACCTGTACACATATGTCGCACATGGGCTTTAATTAATTAGTGTTTTGCTCATATACCCCTGTACGTCTGATAATTATGTATAAAATCTCTCTGTTCCAATAATTACCTTAATTTCTTTAAAGAGCTTTACGATTATCCTCAATGTCTCTACTAACTGAGGAACGGACACCATTACTTATAAATGTTTAAAGTCTTGTAAAATTTCATGTTTATGTCTCTTCTAACTACTTGTTGACGTTTAAATTCTTGAAAATTTTCATTTTTATCTTATTTAATTTGCTTAAATTTCTAATAAGTTCTTTTTTTATAACTATGTGTTTTCCTAGCAACTACAGCATATTTCTTCTACAACGCCAAACCACTGTTTGATGATTAAACATATTGAAATAATTAAGAATAATCAAATAAAAATTACTAATTGTTATAAGCACAATACTAATATTTATTGATTAAGAAAAATTACTAATAAAACCTAAAATTAAGAAATATTAGGTTTAAATTCGTTATTTATGTTTATTTTCATGTCATTTGTAATAAGAATTTAAGGTTTTACTTTCTAAATTTGAAATAAGAAGTTTATTGTTTAATTTTAATTTGTAATAAGAATTTAAGATTTATACAGGATTTACTGATATTTGTCCTTAAAGTGTTACGTTCCTCTTTTCATATATTTTAGTTTATCATTTAATGTATCATAATAACTAATTATTTTAACGAATCATAAAGCAAGAGAAAATGGAACACAATATATATTGTTAAAAATTAAGTCATATCGGTGATTAAGTAATTAATAATGGAGTAAAATAATATTTTGTAAGTCCTTTAACGCTTAAAACTAACGACATCACGTTCCATAAGGTTATAAGGACGTACATTGAAGGTATTTATTAGGTTTTCTTATGAGTTTTGAGATAATTATCACAATAAGGAGGCATTCAGAACATTGTACGACTTAATATGGGTATTTGAAAAAAAATATTAATTAATTAGGATTGGCAAAGTTTTTTTTTTTCAAATAAGGGTTGGCAAAGTTTTTATTTTTATTTTTTGCTTCTTTTTTTTTTTTTGGCTTTTGGGAGGTTGGCAGAGTTGTTTTTTAAGATTCATTTGGTAGAGTTCAATAGTTCTATCAAATACTATTAATTTTTTAGAAGTACATAGTTTTTGAACAGTAATTTTTTTATATTTTTAGGAATTGGATTATGATAACTTCTAACTAGAAACTAGTTTCTATATTTGAATTTAAAAGTTAAAGTTTTATCAAACGGATCTTTAATAGAAGATGGTTCCGAAAACTTTGTACTTTTCGTTGAAGATGAACAGCTTAATTTTGTGTCTGAGGTGAACTCTCAATCCATTT
This sequence comes from Posidonia australis, assembly GCA_024699735.1. Classification (NCBI taxonomy): domain Eukaryota; kingdom Viridiplantae; phylum Streptophyta; class Magnoliopsida; order Alismatales; family Posidoniaceae; genus Posidonia; species Posidonia australis. The sequence goes on from JAMKQA010079087.1 coordinate 7,028, forward strand.
CAACCTCCTAAGAAATGTTACTGAAGAATTACAAAAAATTGTTATCGCTTGCAAGAAAAAAAAAATACAAAAAAATAAAATAAAATAGTACCTGATTAAGCTTTTTATATAAACTTTAGAATCTACTTCCCACGTAGAAACGTGACACAAACATCATGGAAAAATTGCTATCGTTTGCAACAAAAAATAAGAAAAAAAATCATGGAATTAACCATTTCTTTACACGTACGTATACAAAATCCATAGTGCTGAGTGGTGAGTACGGTACACTACGATCATGGTATCGTGGTTATGAATTGCGCATCCCGAGGGAGAACGACTGGAGGCACGTCACATGCGCGCAGCATGTCAGGCAGAAGCCACTTTTTGGCATTCATTCCTATCAACAGGGTACATTGGAGTATCAAGCACAACTTACAGAGATGGTATTTTCCTTTTTCCTTTGAGTGTACCACTCGTTTAGGACTTCCCTGTCTGTATATTGAACCGGTGCTTAGAGGAGGTAGGCCGTAATTCTAGCCACTAGTAGATGAATGATTGGCCAGAGTTGGCTATTTTATTCCAGAGCACATGGGAAGGTGGCCGCCTTTTGTTGAAAAATTGTTGGAAAAGGGCGCGAGGCTGGTGTGGATGTGCTGGTGCAATAATGTTCATGCCTCTCTCACGAACAAGTTACGTATATCGTTAATTCATTACGCCTGTCTTCTTTTTTCACCTTGAAGTATTATACTATACTCTACTCATGAGTTTACTTACCTGCGAACTCACAAGACAACTTACGGTATAACCCAGTTACGCAGGGTTAAAGTGATCGTATCGATTTGAACCGTGGGGATTGGAAAAGATGATGAACACAGAAGTCCACTTTCTTGTGTCAGGATTTTCAGAAGAATCAGGAAAATTTTCAGTTTGATTATCAATAATATAATTTCTCTTATGCACCGTTGGATAGTAAACTTGGGTATAAGATTCAAAAAAGATGGCATCTTACATTCAATGTCTACTATGCAACAAGCTTGGGATTTGGAGCACCAATCGCAGAGTATTTTGGTCCTTACTGAAGAGTAGCTCAAACAGTAATTAATTTTTTATTAATCCATGTGATCTGAGTGTATTACTTTTGCTGAAACTTTATGTTTACCATATGAACATTGACTGATATTTTATCTGAAACTCTAGATTCTATGAGGTTTGTAATTTTGGATTGGTTTTATCTCTTAGTGATGGTTTACATAACCAAGAGTAATATTAATAGTAGTTTACCGATTACCAAAAAAAACTTTCTTGTGCCAATGGTGTCTTCAATATCAAGACTCTAGAATGTAGAAGCAAAGCATCCCCAGAGAGCAAACCATTATCTGATTATTATATTTAAATATGTAGAAGCAAAGCGTTACTCTCCTTCCTTTATAGAAAGCCCATCGACATTTGAATATGGTTATTATTAGTAGTGTGGGTCACTTGTTGGATTCTATATTTATCAATTCTTGACACAATACGATAGTACAATATGATATAACTGTGTTTGGATTTATTCTTATCATGTCTCGTATACTTATCATGTTTATATGATAGACATGATTATTAAACAGATTGTTTTTGTGTCTAAAGTAAAAAAATCCGATAATTATGCGATAAGCACATGTTACTTAATCGTGTATATAATATACGACTACTTGTTTAGTATACGTTATTGTACTTGTAATTATTTAATCAAAATAATTATTTACACTAATACACTATAATACATTTACACTAGACGTCATCGCACAATACACATTATAAGTAATAATAATATAAGTATAACCTTTTATTCTCTTTTAGCATTAAGATTTAGGGTTTCCTTTGATTTTTCAACCACCAATTCTCTAAGAGACCAAGGAGGGTTTGTGTACCTAGAAAGCACAGGAAATGATTTGATGAGAATCTCATTTCCTGTTGATTATACAAAATGATACCGTTTGTGCACTTAACTAGAAATGATTTCAAAGGAAATCTATTTCCCTTACTTTCTGACATATATAATGACCAAATCTTTTCATTTCTCACTCCTCTCCGTGGAATTTCAACAGATTCTCACCCGTCTCGTTTCCCACCTCTGATCGTGCGATCCTCGCCTCTCTCCCTCTCATTTCCTTCGACAGCCCACATCCACGATCCTCGCCTCTCTCCCTCTCCCACGATTCTCACCTCTGACCCCTATTCCTCTCCCACGTTCTCCTCCTCAACCCGTCGACGCCTCTCCTCTATGCCCTAAACCCGTCGACGGAAATCCGTCTCCCCCATGCCCTGATCCGCCGACGCAGCGTCGTCGTCGTCCTCAACCAGCCGACGCCTGTCTTCCTCTCCTTCGTGCCCTGACTCGCCGACGCAGCGCCGTCGTCTTCCACCTCCGACACAGCGCCATCGTTGTCGTCCTCAACCCACCGACGCCCGTCTTCCTCTCCCCCATGCTCTAACCCATCGACGCAGCGCCATCGTCGTCGTCCTCAACCCGTCGACGTCCGTTTTCCTCTCCCCACTGATGCAACCCGTCCTCCTCCACCTCCCGTCGACACTCTCCTCCACTGGTATGCTTCAAGGCTTTGAGCTTTGCATAAGAATGTGATTTATGTTGTTTTGGTTGACATTTTTTGGTTGTTCTTTTGTATTTGGCTAAATTTATGTTTTGGTTGATTCTGACTTCATGAGTTGCATTAGTGTATGTAAGATTGGATGTTGTAGTCGTTGTGCTCTGAAACGGCGTTTCTTTTTTATTTTGTGCAAGAGTAATTTTTTATTTGTATAAGATTAGATGTTGTTGTCTTTTTTATTTGTGTATGTAAGATTAATTATGAGAAGATGAGTTCAAGAGCAATTTTTTGTGCCTTCAGTTGATTAAATAGAGTAAAAAGTATTTAACTTTTCTATTTTTTGTGCCAACAATTTCTAGCATCTAAGATTCCTTGATGATATTGTCTGCTACCTTACTAACAACTTGTATTGTTGGCATAACACTTTGTGGATATGATGTAGTTTTGCAAATGGGAAAGAAATATCTTCTTGAAATAAAATTTGGACGTAAAGTTTACATTCTGTTTTGCCAAATTGATTATTGTAATTCATTTCTAAGAATTTGTAATATTATTTGACCTTTTGTATGACTCAAATTTATATTTTGAGAGATATTTGATTGGGTTTTAAGTTAATAATTTTGAAATTATCAATGTCTGCTTTCCTTTGAAATCTGTTGATAAGTACAAACACCTATATTCTAGTTTCCTTTGTTTTCCTGAATAGGCACAAACAGCAGGAAATTTGGTTAATAGGAAATCAGTTTCTCTTACTTTCCATTTCCTGGTAAATCCTATTGACTCTGGAATTCTATTTCCTGTGAAATTTTGCGCATAAACAGGCCCCAAGAGCTTCTGCCATTTTATGCCTTCAAACCTCCACGCATCGCCAACGGTCAGCCCATGCACCTGTCCTAATCACCAGACCAGAACTTCACTTGCCATTGTGAAGCGCCTTCTCTCTCTCTAGACATGATCCTCTCGTCGAATAGGCTTTCAAGAGACTTTTGTCAAACAAACTTTTCTCACTAGATGACTCCCAAGCTCCTCTCGATCAAACCTCCACCACCCCACACACTTCTACTTTGTGCATCTCCTCTAGCCACCAATCCATGTGCCATTTCTCCTCCTCTTGTTGGCTCGAACTCTTCCCAAAGCTCCTCATGCCACCAATCAACTACATCTCCTCTCAGACCTCAATTTTAGAGAAGAGCCACAGCCAACTAGCCACCACCTCCATGTCGAAACTCCATAGTCCACACCTACACATCGAGTCATGAGTTCTATAACATCTAGGTGAAGTGATAAACTCAATATGGATTTATATTGTTACTCTATTAGTTTCAACTAAATTGACCTTTGAGATGAAAATTAAGTGATAATTCTTGTGTTTTAATAGCTCAAAGATACATTCCAAAGCTTAATAACTGTGGAAAGGTAAAAGAGCCACAAGGAAATGTAATAATTGCTTAGTTATATTAATTTTATCTATTTTTTTATACAAACTTTTCAATAATTCAAACATAAAAAAATGACATTTTGTTATTGTTATCTTTGTGTATTTTGAAGAACAATATTGAAAATGATACGAAGGCACATGTTCTTCTTTCAAATGGGTCATCTATCGAGGTCGGAAAACAAGAAACCATCCCTAATATTGGAGATAAATCTCAACACAAACGATTTTGTACTTCTTGTGTATGAAATACATTCGAAGACCTTCCTATAGGCCCTAATAATATCAAAAAAACCAAATGCAAGAAATGTAGTTATGAATGTTCTAGTGATACCAAAAATAGCATTGATGATATGCTTAAACATAAAAAAAGTTGTCAAAGAATATATGATATTCGTCAAATATTGTTAGCAAAAAGCAAAAGCTCAATGCCCATTCACTCTCCTAAGTTTGATTCTGAAAATTCTGTGAGTTGTTAGTTACAGCTATGGTAAGACATAACTTGCCACTTCAATTTATTGAGTATGTAGCAAGTCGAGCAGTATTTTCTTATATTGATGAGAACATTAATTTGATTAGTAAGAACACTATAAAGTCAGATTGTCTGAATATTTGTAAAGTTGAAAAAAAAAATCTTCAAAATCTTTTGCATTCATTTAGTGAGAGAATATGCTTTATTTCAAATTTGTAAGCATCTATTGCTACTAATGAATATCTTTTTCTCACTATTCATTACATATCTGAAGATTGGGTATTGCACAAAAACATTATAGCATTTTCTTTCATGCCACCACCACACACGGGTATGGCATTATTTGAGAAAATTTATAAGATTTTAAGCAAGTGGGGATGAAGAGAAGAAGTTGTTCTTTATTACTCTAGACAAATGCATATTCAAATGATGTAGTTTTGCAAATGTTGAAAACACAATTAAAGTTGAATGATACTCTTCTATTAGATGGTGAATTCTTTCAATTAAATGAAGGACTAAAGGAAATTGATGAATGTATTGTCAAAGTTCGGAAAAATGTTAAATTCAAGATGGTAACTTTTATTCTTTTGAATGGTGGATGTTTATAATATGTTGTAGACTTGTGATATTAATATATTTCAAGGAACAATAAAACTATTAACAATGGAACAATGGAACTCGTGAAATATTGATGAATCATTGGTTTCATAATTTATCGATTTGTCTCTGATTTTTCTATGTGTATAAAATGTGTACAAAACATATAAATTTTAAAATGTCAATGTAAATGTGTAAACGTATACTAAACGTATAATCGTATAATAAACGTGTAAATATGTACTCATATTAATCAGGTCGTTGTCATGTCTCAAAATGACATAATAATGTTAATTGTGTATATAACGAGTCGTGTCATGCACACACGACAACAGACAGTTCGTATTTAGGTTTAGTATTAAGCACACAATAATTAAATCAATCTTGTTTAAGTTTAACATGTATATATAATATACACGTTTATACACGACACTATAGATATACGATATGACCTAATTGACAAGTCTGTTAGATTCTTAGATAGATCATACTACTTATTAATTTATTTTGTCTTGTTATTGTCAACATAAGATTGCTTTAAACCTTAATATGTGGACTAATGAAGCTTTTGAGAATTAGGGAGCTTCATCCTACCTTCTAAGTGGTGATATCATTGGAAAGATGATAAAACTCTCACTGATAAAAGATCAAGAGATTAAACGACGTCTATTAATGTATTTACTTGAGGAGAGAGAAATAACAGTGATCTTCTCAAGTTTGATCCTCATCTCTTGTCTAATATAAGTGGTTGTCTAGGTGTACCTAGATTATAATAAAAAGGATTCCCTCCTTGCAAATTATAATGCATGACAACTTATTCTAAAGTCCTTTAAGTACATTAAAAGATAAAATTGTATGGCTCTTTTTTTTCATACATCTTTAAAATCATTATGTTCAACTTATAACTACTCTTGAAGATGTTAAAGGTCATCTTTAAATTTTGTTTTCCATTAACCAACTATAAGTAATACAATTGGCCAGAGGTTGTGGCTTCCCAACGTTAGACCCAAGTTAAAATCCTAGTGAGAACAAGCTTAGGTGTTAATGTTGATAGAGACCAGTATCAACTTACCATTCACAAAAGGAAAAATGTTTTCCAATGAAAATTTTAATCATAGGCATATTTTAGTTAATGGTTGTATAGTAGATCTATCAAGTTATGATTGCAAATCCTAAGATATTATTACTACTAAAGATAAACAAGAATCAAAAGAATTGATTCAAAAATTTTATTGTCTCATCTTCACACAAGGAATTTCCGCAGGCCCGCCCAGGCCCAGTTTGGCCCACGAACAGCCGCGGGTCGAGCCGGCCCGCGCACAGTAAAAAAAAAAAAAAAAAAAAACATGTGCGGGCCGGGCTGGGCCGGGCCGCAATGTAGTCGTTGAGCAACGGCTACAGTAGCCGTTGCA
>JAMKQA010079088.1:0-15250 GCA_024699735.1 Posidonia australis
ATTTTTCATGTTATGGTTTTCCTTGTCTTCCATAATAGACTAGGTGGCGACTCCTGCATTTTGCATTTGTTTTGTTTTTCGACGTGATTTTGCCGACCGATTTCGCATTCTTTTGCGGAATCTCCTCGCCGGCATGGTTACACCATGTTGAGGAAGTGCCTAGCTGACGTTTCTCATGTGATCCTAGTTCAGCCAAGAGGGCTCCAGGAAGTTCTGTCTTGTGTGGAGGATGCCGTCGAGATTGTTGATCGCAAGGAATAGGTGCGACGGAATAGGGTGATTCTGCTGGTCTTAGTGTGGTGGCGGCATCATTGAGCCAAGGAGGCAACGTGGGAACGTGAGGAAGCCATCCTAGCCCAGTACCCGTACCATTTCTCCTATAAAATTCATTTTGTAATTATTTACATTTTATGAATTTTATTCCTGGATGGGTGTTATTGTTCTGAGGCCCGTTGTGTGATTTTGTGCTTTTGGGATTGGGCCTCGTGGGCAGGCTTCGTTTGCGTGTCCCTATGCGTGGTTTGGCGTTGTGCATTGTGGCACTGTGCATGTGGGGCCCAGGTGTGGGGTCCCCGTGGGGCCCACATTTGTGGACTGTTGGTTGTAGCTGGTGGTTGGGTGGAGTGGTTGGTTGCTCGTGCGATGTGCCAATGGTTGAGACGCGCAGTTGTGCACGTTCCCAGCTACTACAGGTGCAGGCTTTATAAGCCGCACTGCACTTCTCCTTCGCCGTCGCCATCTTCTCCTTCCTTCTTCTTCCTTTCCCTTCCACCTCGGCGGCGCATTCCTCCTCCTCCCCCACCTTCTTTCTCTTCCTCCCCACTCTTTCTTCTCCTTCCTTCTCCTTTCCTCTCCTCCTTTCCATTCGTCTCCCTTGTTTTTCCCTGTTTCCCTTCACCCGCGTTGAGAGAGAGAGAGAGACGTTGAGGTAGTGAAGCGGAGGGCTTGGGGTGGTGCGCGGAGCTTGCGTGGTGTGCTCCCGTGGTCGTGGCGAGGCTGTGGAGTGCTCCTATGGCTGTGGTTGCGCCGGAGCTCACTAGAGTTGGTTGGAGATCGCCGAAGGCGTTTCTCAGGTACGCATCTCCACCTAATGTAATAGAGAGCATGAAATTGGTAGAAAATTCTAGTATTGCATGGAATCTAGGTAAATTTACTTTCCTAGAATTTATTGTGATTTATTGAGAATTTATGGAGCAATTATGCCAGTGGTTGCGTTTTGGGTCCTTTTGACCCTTCTGCCTTTGTGATTTTATATCTTGTTGCATGGTGAATGGATTTTAGTTTTGTTTGTTGGGTTTTGGAGTAGACTCGAGGGTCTACACCATATGTTATATGCAAGATTTTTGGTGTTTTTTTAGGGGGTCCGATCAGAGGTCCTAGTTGGGGTGATTTTGGACGATAGAGTTTGGGCCGTTTTCTAGTTTCGTAGAATTCGGCATACCGAATGGAAACGGCATACCGAATCAGGAGATTTCGATATACCAATTCTGCTCGGCATATTGTTTTTTTGTCAGTTTAGGGTTTGTCCCTATGAGATGGAATTATGGGCCATCAGTGGTGGTCCCTTGGGACACCCGAGTCTCTTTGTCGAGGTTTTGGAAGAATTTTCAAAGATATGAAAATGGTTTGGAAAAGGGATTTTAAAGAAATGGTTGGCCTATTTTGGAAAGTGTTTTTTTCCTGGTTTTCTGTGTGCGGGCCGACAAAGTGTGGGACCGTGTCGTCGGGACCAGGGAATGTGACGACATTCTCCGGTGGTCAGGCGTGACTCCCTGGTTGAAGTCGGGGGCTGAGATACCTAAGGCTGAGGGGCATCGGGTCCTGGAGGTATGAGACTCCTTGACTGTCGTCTCGAAGCTAGGGTTGTGGTCCATGGGTTGAGGTGTCTTGTGGCATGATGGGGAGGTATGATACTCTTGCTGTCGCTGTGAGCACTGAGGCTTGGGTGTGGAGGTTTGACACTCTCTCTTGAGCACCGTGTGTGGAGGATGCCGTGAAGAGGCGTACACTGTGGTGGCCAGTGTGGGTGGGACACGTGCCCTGTAGCTAGTAGCATCCTGAGAGACAGGACAGCCTTCCCAGGGAGGGGTTGGCTCGGTGAGGGTTCTCCATGTAGGGAGAATCACGGGACGGTGATCACTCCTACACAGGGTGGCTTCACCGTGGCAGTGCAGAACGCTAGGGTCGCTCCTCGGTGGACTGCGTGTGGCCAGAGTTATGTTGCCTAGCGTCGGGCTTCCCGACTCACTGTGTGTGGTTTTGGCCATTGAGGGCCGTTGTTTGTGGCTTTGGGCTAGTAGAGCCCTGGTTGCAGTTTTGGCCTGTGTGGGTCTGGTTTATGCGGTTTAGAGAAATGTATTTAAAAAGGGTAATTAATTATAGTTTTGTTTTCCGTGGTTTTCGTGGAGTGCGTATTGGGTGATTTTGGTCACTCATGCGTTTCCATGTGGTTTTGTTTGTAGGTGCAGACATGCGATTGGTTTAGCATAGTGCATAAAGATCGGAGTCCCCTAGCCGCACACACAAGTTCTTGGTAGTTAGATATTTTCTGTTTAGCTTTAATTTTCCTGTAATTTAAATTGTTTAAATTATTGTGGAAAATTTGGGCGTGACAAACCTAGAGGTTAAAATGAAGGAATATTACCTTAGTCGTAACCTGGAGGTCAAATTGGAAGGACACATCCTTGGACGTAACCTAAGAGAGTCAAATAAAGGATCATAACCTGAAGTGTAATTTGAAGGTCAAACTGGATGGACACATCCTTGGGCGTAACCCAAGGGGGTCAAATGAAGGATCATAACATCAGGCGTAACATGGAGGTTTAACTGATGGGGCACTACCTCAAGCGTAATTCGAGGGGCTAGATTAGAAGGATGCTACCTCAAGCATAACTTAAGAGGTTAGATTGGGAGGACACTAGATCAGGCGTAACCTAAGAGGTCAAATTGAAAAGACACTGCCTCAAGCATAACCCGAGAGGTCAGATTTGGAGGACACTACCTCAGGCATAACCCGAGAGGTCAAATTGGAAAGACACTGCCTCAAGCATAATCTAAAAGGTCAAATTGGGAGGACAGGGCCTCAAGTATATCCTGAGAGATCAAATTGGAAAGATACTACCTTAGACATAACCCGAGAAGTCAAATTGGGAAGATACTATCTTAGGCGTAACCTGAGAGGTTAAATTAGAAAGACACTGCCTAAGGCGTAACCCAAGAGGTCAAGGAACGGAGGACATTGCCTCAAGCGTAACCTGAGAGGTCAAATTGGAAAGACACTGCCTCAGGTGTAACTCGAGATGTCAAGGAAAGGAGACACTGCCTTAGGTGTAACCCGAGAGGTCAAGGAGAGGAGACACTGCCTTAAGTGTAACCCGAAGGTCAAGGAAAGGAGACACTACCTCAGGCGTAACTTGAGAGGTCAACTTGGAAAGACACTACCATAGGCGTAACCCAAGAGGTCAAGGAAAGGAGACACTACCTCAGGCGTTACCCAAGAGGTCAAATTAGAAAGACACTGCCTCAAGCGTAACCCGAGAGGTCAAGGAAAAAAAACACTATCTCAGGTGTAACCTGAGAGGTTAAGGAAAGGAGACACTGCCTCAGGCGTAACTTGAGAGGTCAAGGAATGGAGACACTGCCTTAGGCATAACTCGAGAGGCCAAATTAGAAAGACATTACCTCAAGTGTAACCCAAGAGGTTAAGGAAAGGAGACACTACCTCAGGCATAACCTGAGATGCCAAGGAAAAGAGACACTACCTTAGGCATAACCTGAGAGGTCAAATTGGAAAGACACTACCTCAGGCATAACCCGAGAGGTCAAGGAAAGGAGGCACTGCCTCAGGCGTAACCCGAAAGGTCAAATAAAGGCGACACTGCCTCAGGCATAACCCGAGAGGTCAAATTGGAAATACATTACCTTAAATGTAACTCAAGAGGTCAAATTGGAAAGACACTACCTCAAATGTAACCCAAGAGGTCAAGGAAAGAAGACACTGTCTCAGACGTAACCCGAGAGGTCAAATTGAAGGGGCACCACCTTAGGCGTAACCCGAGGGGTCAGACTAAAGGATCATAACCTCAGGCATAACTTGGAGGTCAGACTGGAAGGACACATCCTTGGGCATAACTCAAGGAGTCAAACTGAAAGACACATCTTTAGGCGTAACCCAAGGGGTCAAGTTGAAGGATCAAAATCTCAAGCGTAACCTGGAGGTCAGATTGCAATGATACATCCTTGGGCGTAATCCAAAGAGTCAAATTGAAAGGGCATTACCCCAGGCATAACTTGAGGAGCCAGATTGAAATATCATAACCTTAGGCGTAACTCAAAGGTCAAACTGAAAGGGCACTTCCTTGGACGTAACCCTAGCGACCAGAAGGGAGAACTCGGCTACGTCTGAGGTGGTCAAAAGAGAGGACTCTGCCTCAGGCATAACTTGAGGTGGTCAAAAGAGAGGACTCAGCCTCATGCATTACTAGAGATGGTCATAAAGGAAAAACTCGAGACAACCAACACAAGAGCGAGGAAGTTTGAGGAGGGTTGGAGAGATTGGAGACGACCACTCAAAATGCAATACGATGCAATGTAATATGTTTTGCATGAATGCATGCAGGTGGAAATGCAAGGTGGGTGATTTTGACATGCAATGCATGATCCTGAATAGTGAGGTTCCTCTATCACGACCTACTTTGATTTATATACCAGGATGGCTTAGGAATTTGGTTCACAATTTAGAGCAAATTGACACATGAATCAAATTTGTCATAGTTGGGTCCCCTTTCATTGAGTGTAGCCTACACTCTCTATAGGGACCGTCGTTCTATGATATAGTGACCAAGAGGTCTATGATATTCCCAAGTGTCAAGCAAAGGGGGTTGACCTCCTTTTTGCTAACTACGTTGACTTTATTTGTAACGACTCCCAGGTCGCTACTACTCAACCTAGCTACAAATTTTCATTTTATTATTGTTATCTTTACAATTACGCTATTTATGTAATTAAATTTAAGTACACTCAGTAGAAGCAAAACTAGTAAACAACAAATAATAAAACTAAACTAAATACTCACTAGAATCCTTGATGTGTGGTAGTGTGACTCCTCCTATATGCACTAGCAATTGACAACTACTATCTTGCATCTGCCAAAAAACACAAAACAAAGTACACATGAGTGACTACACAAAACAATCACCCAACACACACCCCACCTAAGACAACTCGGCACACCATGCTGATGAAGCAGGTGTAACTACCCCACAAGCACAGGCATTCCCACTTGGATGCCAGAACACCAAAACCAGGTAATCTACCTTTGCCTAGCATGCAGCAAAACCTCAAAACCATGCCTTTAAAACCATTCTTTCTCTTTTCCTTTCAAAACCATATGCATGCACTTTTAAAATCCTTTTTGCATGCCTGAGAAGGCTGTTCTTGCCAACTCAAGCCCAAAACCACACTAAACACACACAACTTGGTCCCACGTACGCACTAGGTGAGTCAGACAACCAACAGTATCTAAATACTCTGTAAAGTATCCAATGCACCCACAACAACAATCACAAAACAAGTATAGAGCCTTTGCACTAGGCAAAATGGTCTCCACTGGACCAAAAACAATCACACTAAAGGCTTGGAGCCTCTACTCCAAAACTACAGTCTACTCTAGACCAAAACCAAGGAACCACTGCTCCCAAAGCACTACACCTCAACTAGACACAACACCACGACCACCTCAAGGCCAGAGACTGATTCCCTGAATTAGAACTCTGCAAAACTACAAGCACAACAATGTGTCGAGCTGTTCGACGCCAAGTAATCCACTACGGAGCTACCACGGTGTCTGCACTACTATGGACAACCACTCTATGGAGAAGTCTGCCTGTCTCAGCATCCTTCCACCTGAAGGAGCCTCAAAGGCTAACCACACACTATGAAAGCTTGCTCACCCTACTCATGAGCGAGCTATCCTCTCTCAGGCATAGAATGCTGCTAGAGCTGTATTTTACAATAAATGCAGGGAACTCAACATCTAATGACCTAAAAATCCATTAAAATATCTGACCAAAAATGCTAATCCAGGATTGGGTCGTTACATTATTTAGTCATGGTTGAAAACACATGAATCTTGGCGTGCTGGTCTTGAATCTTGGATGCTGCATTTTCTACGTGTAGCGTATGACGCATGCTTTGTTGCATCTAGCACTTGGAAATCTTTTTGGCGTTAAATGCTGCACTCTTTAGCATCCAAAGTAAGACGCAAAGAACGTTGCATCCAACACAAGTCAGCCATTTCCTGCAAAATCTCAGCAAAAATGTTATTCCATCTAGGGTGCCCTTGGCCTCCTAGTCCAAAGAAAGGTAATAAATACTTATTGTATGAGATAAAATTGGGTGTGGGATAACAAGTCGGGCCTCAACTTTATTGTCTAATTGAAGATGACCATCCGAGTGGGAAAGGTTAAAAAATGGGGTCATAGATGTCCTAGATTCTTGTATCATAGGCCATACTTATTATCAGTTTTATGAAGTGGTGTTGGTTAGGTAGATTTTACCTTCTCATTTTTGGGGATTTCCTTTTTTTTTTTTTTGAATTTCTTTTTGGATTTTGGGTTTTCTAATTTTTTTTGAATTTTGAAAATTTCTATTTTTTGGGTTTTTTAATTTTTGGATTTTCTATTTTTTGGATTTTAGATTTTTTTTTTTGGATTTTGTATTTTTCTATTTTTTTTTATTTTGGACTTTTTTGTTTCTTTTTTTGCTTTTGAATTTTTCTATTTTTTGGATTTTGGACTTTTCTATTCTATTTGGATTTTTTTGATGTTTTTTGGAGAAGGAAACTCTTTTCATGAAACTGAGAGAAAGAAGACTTTGTGGATGGAAACTTTGATAATTAGAACCCTTGTGCACTTCTAGTGTCAGTGGATGCTTCTAGCTTGCCTTGTACTAACTTCCCCTCATCCTAGGTTCCTGCCCCTTGCCTCTCAGTGTATTGTGTAGGGTGTGGGCTGAAAGAGTAGTGTCCTATACTGAGACTTCGGCTTGACTTGGAGTTCTAAAGCCCCTCCTGCCTAAGGTTGAATCCTACTGCATTTTTTTTATCCCTCATTTTTTTCTGTTTTGACTCTAGATAGCTTTTTTGCTGCTATCTTTTCATTCATTTCTCTTTGGACAACTTCATTGCCGTTGTCTTTTCCCTTCTCCCTTTCTTTGGGTCAATAGACAGCTTCTTTGTTGTCATCTTTTCTTTTCTCTTCTTTTTTTTCTTTTATTTCATTTCTTTTCTTTCGATAGGTATCTCTCCATTATTATTATTATTATTTCAATGAGATTTTATGCTCTAATAGTACACCTACAAAATGTCAGTGGTCTCATCCCCATTTTAAGTGTTCGACTAATGGACATTTATTATTGATGGGCTGAATCACTCCAATAATTTTGGATGGACACCCCTCTTTTTGCGCTTCTAGGCTTGGCCTTGGACACCTACCCAATCACAACTTACTAAGATTTATGCTAGGATAGTGTGTCTAACTTAGGTAAGTGTGTGGACTTGTTATTCATGGACCAGAGGGGGAACTCTTGAAAACTTGCCTCTATCACTGTGTCAGACCCTTGATCCCTTTTCCCACAAAGTGTTCGTGAGGTGAGGCTAAGGACAAGGTTCCTAAGTCTTGTAAGACAGCTAGTTTGCAAGCTTGGGCAGTCTATAGGCCTAGTATGTATGTCAAGGGTAGTACCTTTTGAGGTGCAATGCATTCCATGAATGCTCAAGCCTAGTGCCATAGGCATTGCTAGGATATGCCTTAATCACCAAATATGGTCCTTCCTAGCTTGGTTTCAATTTCCCATGCTTGTGTGGTAGGGTTTCTTTCTCATTAAGTCTTTTCTTTTTTAACCACATGAAGGAAAAGGATTTTTTATTTACGTATTTTCCACAAACAAAAGGAAAAGAGGAAAAGAAAAGTAAAACCTATTTACAATAACCAGGGGGGCTGCCCCTAGTATAGCCTCCAACAGTAGAGACTTCTTCTTTTCATGGTTGATTAGTGATGAACTCAACCCAGAGGATCTTGCTCTTGGTTTCCTAGCCAGTGTCAAATGCATAATCTATACCTCGTCCTGAAAGAGGAGGGTAGCCTAATGGATGCACATGATGTTCTGCCCCTTGTATCACAAGCCACATTAGTTGAAATATTTTTCTAAACTTCAACTTGCGAGCATGGTTGACCCTATTGATGTAGGAGATCTGTTTCTCTGGCCTGTGCTTGACAAACTTTCGAAGGCGCCAGCTCACTATAGTGATGAACTTTCCACTAGTTGATGTATCAAGAGGCCTAGGTGGATAAGGAAATAGTTTCTTGATCCAAAAACGTACAACAAGCTTATTTTCTACCCCTTGTTCAGTTGAATCAACGATATATGGGTTAGATGGTACAGATATCAGTTCTTTCTCTAGCATTGGCGTGGACTCTGGTGTTGGCAATGACTCTGGCATGAGTATTAGCATTGGCACTAGCATTAGTTCTGGCTGTGGCATTAGCGCAAGCTCTAGCATTGGCTCTGGCTCTAGCATTGGTGTTGCCTTTGACATTGGCTCTGGCATTGGCACTGGCTCTGGCATTGGTGTTGACTTTGGCATTGGCTTTAGCTCTAGCATTGGCTTTGGCTCTGGCTCTGGCTTTGGCTTTGGGGCATTGGCTCTAGCACTAGCATTGACGCAGGCTCTGGCATTAGCTCTAACTCTAGCATTAGCACAGGCTCTAGCATCGACAGGGGCTCTACATTGGCGTAGGCATTAACATTGGATCTAGCTTTTGCACAGGCTTTGGCATTGGTTTGTCTTTCTTGAAAATATCCAACAAATTCCAACTACCTTGAAAAAGTGGTGCCTTGCTTGAGTGTGTTGGAAGTTGCTGCCCTAGTGTTGGTTGAGCTTGTTGTATTATTAACACTTGTGCAGTCACTGGCTCTTAGTGTCGTGCTGGCTGAATTGGAGCTTGCCACTGACAAGGGATAGGTCGTGATTACCTCCATGGTTGCTTCTTATTGCCATGATGGTTTTTGTTTATGCTCCATTGAATTCAATTAATAGTGATTTGATTGATATCATCAATTTCATCCTCAAGCAGTTGTGGTTCCTCCATCTTGAATACATGGATATGTTCCTTTAATGATGTCGCTACCTCATATACTATTGAAACAGATGGGCAGTAAGCGCTAACAAGTCCTTTATTCATTGGTCCTGTAGTGTTTGCTATTAACTTTTGAACCATTTGTTTCTTTGGAATTATTAAGCTTGACCTGGAGGTCATGTCCCTCCATCGGTTAGCATAAGTGAACCAATCTTCATTGGGTTTCATCATTTCCTACGCTAAATGAAGGAGGGTCGGCTTTACTTCATTTTTATGCTGGTATTTGAGTAGGAAGCTCTCTTGAATTTTCTCAAAGCTACTCAATTCTTCTTTGCTCAATGACATGAACCACTCCATGGGCTCCCCTTCAAGAGAATAGAAGAACAGGTGGATAAGGAGTCTCAGGTCATGGCGATAAGGTGTTGCCTCCATTTGAAACCTCATAAGGTGGCTTTGAGGATTCGTGGCTCCATTGAATTTGGGCATCTTTAGATGTTTGAACCCTAGAGGTAGTCGGATAGGAAGGAACTTGCTCATATCGAAGGAATGCTTAGCTTGAGTGTATACTCCCAGCACATTGAGCATCTTCGTCAATTCTACTAAGTTATTGAGCCCACCTTGAGCTTGAGAGGTTGAAGCTTGATTGACATGTAGTTGAAAAGGAACTTGTTGATGAGCATTCCAATCTAGTTGATCGGAGAAAACTAAATTGACTCTTTCTCTATACTTGCCACGTGGCCGCTATTGTGGTTGCACAAAGAACAAAGGATTGGTTCTTGTTCGTACTCATCCATTTGGGTCATTTCTCTGCCCCTGGTGTTGGGTATCCGACAATGCATTTTTGAGCTGTCCCTGGTATGGATCGTCAGGGATATGGTTTGTAACAAGCCTTTGTAGTCCTTCACAAGGGTGGTGTTGACCTTGATGGATATTACAATGTTGTTGATTTAACATCTCCGATGGGTCGGGGTGGTTAGTGTCATTGTAAAGAAAGCGACACATGGCTTGATATTGCATTGAGTCAGGATCCATTTCTTTCCTAGTAGTTGGATAGAATATCCTCATGGCAGGCTCCTCAGGGTGTGTTATGTGTGTCTCAGTAGCCTCAATTATGATCAGGGTGTTTAACCTTAAATTTAGGCATGCAACTGAACTCTCTAACTAACTTAAGTTACTGCAAAACATAAGATGCCAGCTAATAGGCGTCTAACGTAAGACACATAAAAAAGTAGCATCTAACAACACCTCTGTCAAATTCAACCTCTTAAAATTTGAATTGGTCAATGCAAACAATGTCCAATATTGTTATTCAAACCTCACAGACCTTTGGCACATCCACTTTGTTTTTAGACTCAATCTTGGCTAATGGCAAACTCAATTATACTGAAAATATGTTGATTGGCAAACTAGCAGTGTTGGACGCTGCTATATGTTGTGTTTAACGTTAAACGCTGCAGAATTAGCATATAACGCATTAGATAGTTTTTTTTAATTGTTTTTTATTTTTTGGACCACTCTTTTTCACCACTCTTTTTTCACTGATTTTCCTTTCTTTTGCTCTCTTTTTTTCTAATGAAAGGGAAAAAGGTTACAAAGGTTATACTTGATGGAAAAAGAAAACATATGAAGAATTTTGGAACCTAATACAAGCTTCTAAAAATAGAAACTGAAACTGCCAATGTCTTGTTTGTAATGTCTAATCAAACATTCACCCCATAACATTCATCATTCACCACAAATAAAAACCAGAAAATCAATTGAAATCTAGACATTGTGTTAAATGCTATGTCTGTTGCGTCTAATGTAAGATGCTACAAATTGCCTGTTCAACACCCTTGTTTAGAGAATTGCACAGAAACACTTTCAAACAAGTGTTTAAAGATTTGATTTATGTTTTCACTTTATTATTAGTGTTTTAAACCTATGTGGCTCTCTAAGTGCCTATGGATTAGGTATGGCTTTCTTTGGGGTAATCTATAGCTTCTTACAAATGGGATAAAAGTCCTCCTCTTAGGTACTGCCCCTTTACATCAACTCCTAAGGGTCGTTAGGGGAGCCTAAGCATACTTAGATCCCTACCTCGTAAAGGTAGAGCCCAATGTAATTAGGATTGATTGGGTCTCTCGTGTATTCAAATAGATGAGTATAACAAACCACAGAAAGAGGAGGGGAAGAATTCAAGTCTAGACATGGGGTTCTAATTAGTTTTCATAGAGAGCCAAGGGAAAGAAAAAAGTGGCTCTTGTGCAAGCTAATGACAATGAAAATACCTTCCTCAAGCCCTTTACAACAGAGGTGCTTGGGACTTGAGGGGTAATTAATGTAGCCAAAGAAAATACACAATCAAATTAGCTTCCAATAAGGGCCAAGCAAGTTATAGAGAAAACATCAATTTTTATTTGGTTTTTTTTAAAAGCACCCCAAAAAGCAAGGTTTCGGTTCCTACGACAAAGCTAATTACCTCACACCTTGTTATTTTAGCCAGTTATGAAAAGAAAAAACGAAGAGAAATTTCAAAAACAGAGGGTTCAGATGTGTTGAACTCGCAAACTGGGGTATTTAACATTAAACTCCCAGAAACAGGCGTTTAATGTAAAACTCCTAGCAACTGGCGTTTAACGTTGAACTCCCAAGAATGGGTGTTTGACGTTGAACTCCTAGATATAGGCGTTTGACCCCTAGATTTTTCAGCAAAAATTTGCCTTTTTTATTCAACCACCTCTACTCCCGAAAATCAAAATCAAATGAGAGGTGGTTGGATGCATTTAAGCGTGAAAGAAAACCAAATAATCAAGAGGTTGTGGTGCCTCAAGACACTATGAGGAATTTCACCACATCTCTTAAAAATCCACAAAAAGAAAAGAAAAAGATGCAAGGAAAAGAAAAGAAGGAAGAAGAAAGAACACTCACTTTAGCATAGGGGTACTTTTAACCGTCCCACCGTGATTGCCAAATTGTGGATGCGGGATTTTGGAGAAGTGCTTTGCATGCGTTTGTTTGTTGTCTTTTACTACTTCACTTGTGTCCCTTTGTTTTGTGTCCAATTCCTCCACTCCACAGATGTCGGAATTTTTGTGATCGTCACTCTCGGTTCGCTTTTGCTGGCCCTCGAAACACCTTAGGGAGATGTCGTGGTTACGGGGTCAGACGATGCCAGCTACCTTAGGACGATGCTAGCTACCTTAGGACGACGCCAGCATCGCCTAAGGGTGCTCATGTAGATGAGCTTATTCTTCTTCTTTTCCTTGCAAAATAATATTAAAAATGCAGATTAATACAATGTAGTACAAGGCTCAAAGGAAATTAAAAATTAATAGCGAAATAAAAGAGAAAATACTTACCCGATGGGTTTTATCTCCCCCGGTTGCAACTAATGTTATGTCTAACTACAACATGCAAAGTATGCAAGAAATGAAACATGCAAAATGAAAATTCCCTTTTGTTTATGATGCGTATGGAAGATGCAAGATGTCAGCATGACTTGGTCGAAATCAGCAAAAGACTTAGGTTTAGGACCTCTCTACTTTCTCTTTCTCAGAATTTGTCTCATAATTTTCCCCACTCTTTCTCCATAATTTTCTGATCATTCTCTGGCTCTCTCTTTATGTGTAGGTCCTTAAAAAATTTCTCCTTTCTAGTACTCCCAAAGGTTGGGGGTGCTCCTCTATTTATAAAGGAACGGGAAGATCAAACATGGTAAAAAGATCCAAAATTGGCAAGATTGGGACAACTATATCAAAAGTTTCCAATTTAGAAATGTTGTATGTCCAGCTCTGGGTGTTTTATGTTAAACGCTCGGGGAAGTTCAATATACCCAGGAGTTACAACTATAATATTCGAGGAATATTCCATCATTAAAAGGGCTAATAAAGTCTAGTCAAAGTCAAAATAATGCTTGACACGATTAGCGGAGTCTTCCAAAAAAGAAAACTAATTGAATTTAAAATTATCCAAAGAAAGAAAGTGGTTGATGTAGCAAGGCTAGGCTATCAGGTATTGAACGCCCAAATCAGGGAGTTCAATGTTGAATTTCCAAAGTGAGTCTTACAACACCCTTTGGCTAGAAACATACCAAATTTGGCTACCATTTCAAATATGGTAAAACGAGTTATTTAATAAGGCGATAAAAACTTCTAAATAAAGTAAGAAGACTCGTTGAAAATATTGATGACTTACGCTGTCTCCAAAAAAGGAAAAATTTGACAAGAATAGAAAGGAAATGGCCTGGAGGTGTTGTACGTCCAAAGTTGTGAGTTCAACGTTGTACGCCAGTTTTAGGAGTTCAACGTTGTATGCCTAGTTTTGGGAGTTCAACGTTGTACGCCCAGTTCTAGAAGTTCAATGACCCAAACCAGCAAATGGGCCTTTGGAGAGTATTTAGGTTGAGCAAAAGGCTTCTAAAGATGGATGAGACAAACTATGATGCAATGGGACTTGAAAAAAAGATAAAGGAGTGCTAAAACGAGATATCTATAGCAACATCCTGGTCTTTTACAGTTTACCACCCTTTCTTTTAGTTTAATCCTCAAAAATATCGTAAAAGTCCTAAAATACTTTAGAAATCCCATGAAATCATAAAAACATCTTTCTTTAGGATCAAAATACTCAAATCTGGCATTAATTTGAGTAAGGAAGGAGTATCAGCTCTGCCACTACTAATGACTCACATAGAAAATGTTCAAATGGGCTCGAACCTGTCACTAATTCGAGTAGGTTAGCTCTGACACAACTAATGACCTTGAAGCAAGTAAAATCAAGAATGTTTTTAGCGAAATCATGAAAATCTAGAAAATGCGTTATTGATCCTTAGTCATGTGATTTGGAACGTCTCGAATGTTCCTATCCAAGCCAAAATGAGATATCTACAGCCATCATGTGCATATGCCAACTTAGAGCATCGACAACCATGTTGGCCTTCCTAGGGTGATAGAACAAGCTGAAATCGTAGTCCTTCAAAAACTCCACCCACCTACGCTACCTCAAGTTGAGGTCCTTCTGAGTAAATATATACTTCAGACTTTGGTGATTAGTGAAGACATCAAACTACTTTTTATAGAAATAGTGTCTCCAATTGAGTGTAAACATTATGGTAGCCATCTCTAAATCATGGGTAGGGTAGTTCTTCTCATTATCCTTCAGTTGGCGGGAAGCATACACTATAACATTGCCATGCTGCATTAGAACACAACCCAATCCAGTACCAGTGACATCACTATAAACCGTGAAGCCACCACTTCTAAAAGGTAGAGTCAACATCAGAGCTAAAACTAGACGAGCCTTCAATTCTTTGAAGCTCGCTTCACATTCATGGTCCTAGATAAACGAAACTCCTTTCCACGTTAACTCTGTCAAAGGTGCAGCTATGGAGGAGAAGTCCTTGATGAACTTCCTGTAATAGTCCACCAAATCCAAGAAGCTTCTGATCTCTGATACTGTCTTGGGCCTCTCCCAGCTACTCACTGCCTCTACCTTAGCAGGATCTACTTTGATGCCTTCTCCTAAAATAAGATAACTGAGGAACATGACTTCGCTCAGTTAGAATTCATACTTGGAGAACTTGACATACAATTGATGCTGTCTTAGAGTATCCAACACTGCCCTTAAATGCAAGGCATGAGTCTTCACATTTGAAGAATAGACCAGTACATCATCTACAAATATCACTACAAATTGGTCTAGAAAAGGTTTGAATATTTTGTTCATTAGATCCATTATTGCAGTAGAAGCCTTGGTTAAGCCAAAGGATATAATGTAAACTCACTGTGGTCGTACTGCATCCGGATGGTAGTCTTCTGAATATATGAGTGATTAATTCATAATTTATGCATATTTTATTCCCATATTTATCTATTTTGTATATAAATAATGCTAGTTGAGGTGTTTTATGTAAATTTCGTAGGAACTTGAGGACTTAGAAAGAATCTAGGAAAAATAGGGGGGAAAAGAATAATTGTGCCAAAAAAGAGAAAGATTTTTGTATGAAAAATTCTAGAGCTACGTAAGGAGATCAAATGCACATTTTTTATATGCTAAAATACTAGAGAAAATATCATCCAATAAGTGGAAGAAGTCAGATGAAATTCAGGATGACGTGGACACCTCTCAGGCGTTCA
>JAMKQA010079089.1:0-16924 GCA_024699735.1 Posidonia australis
CTCTATTCACCCCCCCCCCCCTCCTCTAGAGAAGCATTAGTATCCTACACTGTGCTCCTCCAACAACATCACCACGCTGAGATGAAAGGCCAATCTAGCTGGTCTCTCTCCCAACTTCATCGCGAAAGACTTAGAGACAAAGGAGAAAGAACTCCCTGAGTCAAACAACACTTTGGCCATCAGGCTAGCCATAATAAAAGAACCTGATGGCCAAACAAAACAATACCACACATCCATACAATCAGGCAAATGTTCAGATTACAACAAATCTCAGAGGGTTACAAAACCAACTAATCATCCTTACCCTCAAGTACATCTCCCAAAGACCCAGCACTTAGAGCTGCAATGGTAAACATTGGTCCCTTAGTCACTACTGTGGTGTGCTTCCTGCCTTCTTCGGCAATTCCAGACAAGATCTCTGAACAAGTTTCATCTTCCCATAATTATAGCACACCACTAGAGCTGAAGTTTATCAAGGATGGGGACAATATGCAGCGATGTGGCCCACCTGGCCATAGTTGAAGCACCGGTTCTTACCAAGAGCATTGGACCCTGTTTGACAGATGCCAGCACCATTACTCCTAGCAAAACTTCGTCGGACCGCAGTGGGAACATTGGACCTCGCCTTTTGCTTATTCCCAAGGCTACCTAAACTACTGGCACTTGAAGGACCAGAGAAAGAGAACTGAGCAGTAAAAAAAGATTTATCCTTCCCGTTGGAACGATTCTCCAGAAACTTTTGATGCTCAGCCTCGAAACGATATGCCATCCCAACCATGTCCTCCACAGTCTAGCACCGACAACCCATCACCTTCACCCATAGCCCAGGGTTCAAGTCATCTTGAAACCTCTACGCTCACTCCTCCTCCAACTCATAGGTAGGAGCAAAGCATTCCAACCGGATGAACTCAGTCTCATACTCAAGCACCGACATCGTGTCCTGCTCCAGACTCCGAAAATCTTGATGAAGTTGCTCATTCACATGAGTGGAAAAATATTTGTCATAGAAGGCTGCCTTGAAATCCTTCCATTGGATGCCAACAGTGACAGAGTCTAGGAACTTCAACAGCCTCACAGACTTCCACCACCTATTTGCCTCACCATCAAGCAAATAAGTCGCTAGCCGCACCCAATGCTCCTTTGGGCACGTCATGCTCTCTAGCATCTTCACCACCTTCTCCAGCCAAGCCTCACTCTTCTCAGCACTGACCTTGCCCTTGAACGACGGTAAACGAAGCTTCATGAACTAGTTCAGTCACGAGACGCTCGACGGCTCATTGGCACTACTCTTGCAGAATGCTTGAGAGATTTTGTGTGATAAACTCCTCAGTTCCACACAAACTTCCTTCCATCCACCTACATCCTCTCAGGGCTCGGTCTCCTCGATAAGGGCCTTGCCTTTATGCCCACGAGAAGGTATCCTGCCGGAGAAAGACAAAACACCTACACCACAAACAAAGCAACAACAAGAAAACCATGAAGAAACCAAGTGAAGACTCTATCATGAATGCAAAATTTGAGTCTCTAGACTAGACACCATAGGCATAATACTAGCCTACTGAACCTGGGGCTCTAATACCAAATCTGTCACGCTCTACATTTCCAGTAACAATTTAAACAAATTAAATTACAGGAAAATTAAAACTAAACAGAAAATACCAAACTACAAGGAACATGTGTGTGCGACTATGAGACTCCAAGCTATATGCACTATGCTAAACCTCCTGTGTGCCTACACCAATAACCCAAAAACACAAGGAAATCGCATGAGTGACAAACATCACCCAGCACGCACCCCACGAAAAGCAACAGTAAACAAAACTATAATTAATTTTTCGTTAAATTCATTTCGCAAACCATTTTCTTTCAAATCCCACAAGCCAGGCCCACAGTGGTCAAAACCACAAATGGGGCTGTACTAGCCCAAAACCACAAGTACGGCGCTCAATAGTCAAAACCACACACAATGAATCAAGAAGCCCAGCACCAGCAACCAAACTCTGGCCATAAGCTGTCCACCTAGGAATGACCATGGCATTCTGCACTGCCATGGTGAAGCCACCTTATGCAAGAGCGATCACCATCCTACAATTTTCCCCACCTAGAGAACCCTCACAAAGCCAAACCCTCCTTAGGAAGGCTGTCCTGTCTCTCAAGATGCTACCAGCTACGGGGCACGTGTCCCACCCGCACTGACCACCACAGGGTATGCCTCCTCACAAAGTCCTCCACACACGGTACACAGGAGAGAGTGTCATACCTCCACACCCGACAACACCCAAGCCTTAGTGCTCACAGCAATAGCAAGAGCATCAAACCTCTCCGTCATGTCACAAGATACCTCAACTAGTGGACCACAACCCTAGTCTTGAGATGACACAGTCAAGGAGTCTCATACCTCCAGGACCCGACGTCCGTCAGCCTCAGGTACCTCAGCCCCCAACCTCAACCTAGGAGTCGCACCCAACCACCCGAGAATGTCGTCACATTCCCTGGTCCCGACAACACGGTCCCACATTGTCTCGGTCAATACACAAAAAACTAGGAAAACCATTTTCCAAATCTGCCAACTCATCTCTTTTGAAACCATTTTCAAAATCATTTTATATCTTTGGAGATCCTTCCAAAACCTCTGCAAAACAGCGCATCAAGCGACCCAAGGGACCACCACTGATAGCCCACAATTCCATCTCAAAGGGACAATACAAACCAATCTAAGAAACCCACAGAAAATCATATTTTATAAAAGCATTTGGGCCCTGATTCAGCATGCTGAAAAACAGGTTCGGTATGTCGAAAATCCCTAGTTCGGTAAATCGATTTGGATCGATTGATCGAATCAGGTCAACGGTCAACACTCAAGCCAAAATCAGTATACCGAAGATGGTTTGGTCGACCGAAATCCATTGATTTGGTCGACCGTCTAAAATTAGATGACCAAATTTCAACCAGATGACCAAAATTGATAGAAAAATGACACACCAAAATTGTTCGGTATGTCGATTTCAACGAAAAATTGAAAACGGCCCAACCTACACATTTCAAAATTGTCCAAAGTGGGTCCTCCAATCGGCCCTTCCAAACAAATACCGAAAATCTCATATAAAATATAAGATGTAGACCCTCGAGTCTACTCCAAATTCCAAAAAACAAAACCAAAAACCATTCACCATGCATTAAGATAAAAATTCAGAAAGGCAGAAGGGTCAAAACGACCCAAAACTCAACTACCGCCATTAATCACCATAATGCCTCAATAAATACTCATAAAATCACAATAAATTCTAAGAATGTAAATTTACCTAGATTTCATGTAATCCTATCAATTTCTACCATTTTCATGCTCTCTATTCAAGGTTGGATGTGCGTACCTGAGAAACGTGCTTCGACGATCCTCCAAACGACTCCAGCGACCACGACCCTCGTCAGGGCTTACACGACTGCAGGGGCACACCACCCGAGCTCCATACGTAGCCACGAGCCGCCACACGCCTCTCTCTTTTACTCTCGGGCTCTCTCTGTTCCTCACCTGCACCCACCAACAAAGACAAGAAGGAGGAGTGAAAAAGAAGGAGAAGGAGTGGGGGGGAAGGGAAGGAGGGAGAGGAGGCTCAGTTAGGCCCTGGTGTCCTGCACCACTCGGTAACCATCGGAAAACAGAGGAGGAGAAGTTGGTGAGAGGGAGAAGAGAGGGAGATGTGCTGGAGAAGTCTCGCCCCATGCATACGTTATATACGCTGGGGAGAGAGTCGCTACACATGCACACCTACACATCTCAACCACCAGACGCACCGCACGAGCCAACAACTCCCTGCACCAAACACACTCACCAACTGTTCCACAACGCAGGCCCCACACGGACCCACCCTTGAGCCCACAAGCATAGTGCCACAATGCACAGTGCCAACATGTACAAGGACACGCAAACAGAAGCCAACCCATGAGGTCCAAATCCAAATGTACAAAACCACACAAATGGACCTCAAAACAATAACATCCATATAGGAATAAATTCAATAAAAATGTGAATAATTACAAAATATATTTTACGAGTATTACAAAGTGAAATGGTCGGTCGAAACGGGATGTCTGTAACCACTAACGAACTAACATAACAAAGAAATAGCTTTCAATACTCAAGAAAATAGGTAACAAAACAAAATATAATAAATATTTGTTCAACTACACGTCTTATAGAATAGTTTGCTTTGTGGTGGCTAATGTTGTTTAGAGTGCATGTGGTGAATGGAAGGAGTATAAAGAGGAAGAAAGATGCTCATGCAAATGGGTGTTTGAGAAAGCCTACCCGATAGTGAACATGTCATACCCCTGATGCACACGAAAACAATAAATGATGATGACATCTATCAGATAGTGATTATGATAATGAAGAAACCTTCATCAAGTATCATGATGACAATGACACAAAGAAAATATGACAGTGATTATGATAATGAAGAAACTCTCATCAAGTATAATGATGATGATGACACAAAGAAAATATGATGATGATAACATGGAGAGGACGAAAATGGGGCCGATCACATTGGAGAGCATGCTGTATTAGATGGAGATGGAGTGAGTAGCTTGAGAGAGAAAGATTCCAAATAGATCTAGAAAAAAATGATTTAGGGAGGGGAGAAATTACAATTGCTTAATATGTTAATTAATTTAGAACTAGCTCATTAATTATGGTACCATTCCTTCTACTATAAAATTATTCAATTAACAAGTTTACCTTTTTACCATGCTTTTTTTTTAATTACAACCGAAAATAAACATATCAATGGTAGAAGGAAAGGGGACTCATTCTAAGACGTGAGCCTCTAGGCTCATTCTAAATTTTCTGTATAGAATATACATACAAGTAAAATACATGAAAAAAAAGTTGCAACATTCTCACCCTGGTTTCACTACATTCCTATCCTACTCTTTCTTGCTCCATCTCATATTTTCACATTCTCACCCTCCCTCCCACCCTTTGTTCTTTAGTTCACTACTAATCAAGTTCTAACATCTTATCTAATCAAGTTCTTACATCTTATCCCATCATCTAATACGAATATGTGTTTTTACTATATCATTATCCATCTTTGATGTTTGGACAAGGATACAGAGGCAAATATCATATATATAGGAAAACAACATATCCGTATCATCAAAAAAAAGGACACAAATATGAATCAAAATGTAAAAATTGATATGGATAAAATTGGGTATAAATACAGATATATACATTAAATAATTGATTTAGCTATCAATAAGATATTTCTTGAATTTATTATATCATATGTTTATTTTCTACAATGTGTTTGACAATGTGTAAAATGAAATTATTACATATCAATTCAAACTAGATATGACAAGAATTATTTAATTATCGCAAGGATGAAATTTTGTATCCAAGTTTTTGGTATTCCATTTGAGTTGAGAGTTTGTTTAATATGTGAAAGGTGTAACCCTAAATTGCAACCGTTTTATGGACTTTTGTATATTTTTTTTAGGTTTTATAAAGATAGACACAAGTTTCCCAAATTTTAGAGACCTTTCTAAAGATCTTACTTTAACTTCTTGAACCTTTTAAGGAGTAGGATGCAAGTTTTAGTAAATCTTGAGACTTGATTGTAATTTTAAGAAACCTTCTAAGAACTAGACAAATAACATTCGACAATATTAGAGATTTACTATAATTTTTTAAAATAATTGAAGGTTTGAAAACTAAATTTCAATAATTTTAAGTATCTTTATCTAAGATTGTTACTTATAAATTATATAATTAAAGAAAAACATAGGTATATATAAGGATATCCATATTTGTAAATATTTGTATCTGTATCCATATTTGTGTTCGCTCAAAATCAAAATAGCATATTTGTAAATAACGTATCTATGACCATGCCCTAGCTTGGGGGGGTCTGGCGTGGAGTAGCGCCAAAGGGAGGAGGCCACAGCCATGCCAAGATGGCGAAGGCGCGAGATGGGATGAGAACGGAAAGAAAAGGGAGTCGCCACCTAGTCTTTTAAGAGAAAGACAAGAAAACCACAAACAAATCACAAAAAGTAAATGAATGAGATGTAAACATGGAGGCCAGATGTCTACTAACAAGAGGATGGGTAAGAATTCCTATTACGCACGGGGAAGGTGTTAGGCACCCCCATACTCCCGAGAAACTCGATCTTTCTAGCCTGATTCGCTTGCTAGAGGCTGAATGAATGTTTTCTATGCCTAGATTGTGTTCTAATCATGCCTACATGAATGCCAAGCCAAGACTTGAAGGATGTATGAGAGGATACGTGAAAGTTGTGAAGAAATCCTCGTGAAATGATAAAATCACAAAGTATGACACAACAAAGAAAATCACACGAAATGACGAGGTTTCTGGCGAAGAGGACTTGGAAAATCATATAGGTCTCAAGGATGTCAAAAATGCAACTGACTCAAATCATTAGAATCAAAGTGGGAAAACAGTAAAGAAGTCCTCATAAAATAGGAAAACTGTGACGTAAGAAGAAATTCAGATAAAATGACGATGTTTTTGTAAAGAATGGTTATGAAAGCTATATTGAGGTCAAAGGGATCAAAAATGCGACAGACCCAAATCATTAGGAGTGTAGAAAACACCAAAGAGATCCAAACGAAAAAATTGCAAAGAAATCCTCATAAAATAGGCAAATTGTGAGATGAGAAGAAAATCACATAAAATGATGATGTTTTTTGTAAAGAATTGTCCAAAAAACCATACTGGGGTTAAAAAGATAGAAAGTGGGGTCAACCCAACTCATAGAAATCATGGAAAAGGTCGTGACAATCAAAAGAGAAAATAATCCGTGGTGGGGCCAATGTCGGCCTTCAAGCGTGTTAATATACGCTCTCGGGTGATGAAATCCAAGTCAAATCGAAAAAATTCGAAAACATGAAATAAAGATAGTCAAATCAAATATCAGATGAAGGAACCCAAAGACAGATGAGAGAAAAATCCACGGAAGAATGCATGAAATGCAGACTTATCCAAAAAGGAGGGACTGATGTGTAAATACAGCAAAAACTGTGTAAAATGCATGGAAATGTGCCCAAATGAGTAAAAGATGCTAAGGAATGCTTTGGACAGAGATTATGCATGACTTGGTGTAATAACTGACACACATGAGCATGAATTGATGACTCAAGGGTAATTTGGTCATTTCAGTGGTCAAATGTGATAAATGCATGCATGGGGACAATGCATGGTCTAAGGAATGCCAAAATGTATGAAAAAAATGTCAAGAGAGAAGAAAACATGCAAAAGAAAAGGTCTTGAAACAATAAAACATTGTAAAAATAATAAAGGACAAGTATAAGGACCAAAACGCAAAATTCACAAAAAAGATGAAAACCTGGATCAAAATGCACTCAAAAACTTCTATCCTAGTGTATAGATGATGGATCAAAGGAAAATATGACACTAGGATGTAAGAATTGTACTCAGATAATTCCCTGAAAACTTAAGGTCTAATTTGCAAAATTCACAGAAAGGAAACGTTTAAGGTTAAAAATGTGTTTAAAAAGTTTTATCTGGATGCTAGGATGTAAATTTTAATGAAAATGTGGCTATGTGATGTTTCATGTGTGAAAATTAAACTTTTGGTAATTTCTTGAAAACCTAAGGTCAATTGTGCAAAATTCCTACATAGGGTGAAAATCTGACAAAAATGTGAAATCAGATGTTCATTTATATTTCAAACATGGTTTCTTGATGAAAACTTTATTCAAGTGATGATTTTACATGTACATGTGATCAATAAATGTGAAACATATTAAAATGTGATTTAAAGTGCAATAAAAACTATCATTAATGATTTAGGAAAGTTTCAAGGACATGGATGTAAATTTTCCTGTTTAGAAACATTAATGGTTAAGTTCAGGGACTGATTTGCAAAATTCCAGGACAAAAATGTGGTAAAAATCAATTTTTTACATGATCAGTGTAATTATGGATAACTTTAAGGTCTAAAATGCAAATTGTACAAAAGAAACTCTTTTTAAAAACTCTAGGGGCCAAAATGCAAAAGTTCAGGACTTAAATGCAAAGAAAACATGATCTCAAGGGTTTAAGTGTGATAAAACATGCATGAGTAGGACTCAAATGCAATTAAAATTTAAATAGGGCAAAAAATGCAATATTTACAATGCAATTTTAAAATGGGAAAAGTCAGGAGCCACAAAATAAATTTCCAAGACTCATTTGCAAAGAAAACAAGAATATAGGGGTCTTACTGTGAAGAAATAAAAATATATGGGACTAAAATCTAATTACCATTTAAACAGGAGAAAACATGCAATATTTACACAGATAATAAAAAGATGAAACTTATTTAAAACATTAAGGGCTTAAACACAAAATCACAAGACCTAAGCGTAATAAAAAAGGACTTAAAAGTAATAGAAAGGGACCTGGATGTAAGAAAGGACCTAAATGTAAGCAAAAAGGACCTAGACGCAAGAAAAAAGGACCTGAAAGAAATTCTAGGGACCTATATGTAATGATAATTAGGACCTAAATGTAATTATTAAAACTTAAAAGAAAAATTCCTAAATCTAATTTATTTCAAAGATCAGCAGCGGATCGCCGGCGTTCCCTCTCTGACGCGAAATCCAGCGAGCCCCTAGCGGCAGTGCAGCCACGGGAAGGTGGCGACCGTGGTCGGAGAAGCAAGGGGACGCCACAGCAAGCTCCCCCGTGGCTGTGGGCTAGACTAGGGAGGCCTGAGAGGCCTCCCCCACCTCAGGCTTTGGCGAGCGGCGGTCGTCGCCGGAGAAGATGACTGCAGAGGCATCTGGAGGCGGTGTGGAGGCTAGGCTGTCGCAGCGAGCACCGGGGAACCTCCAGTGAGGCACGACAGGGCTGTGGAATGTCGGGGATGAGGCTGGAACGACGTGGGGCGCTCCCTCCATCGCGGGCTCCGGCAAGGCCCCCCGTCGACGTCGAGGGAAGGGTTGCAGCGGTAGAGGAGCGCGGGAAACGGTTGGGAAGCTCCTGGGGTCCGCGGTGGTGCTCCTAGGCATTGCGAGAGGGGCTGGAATGGCGCGGGTCACTCCACCCATCTTCGACTCTGGCGATGTGTGAAACGGCAACGACGGCAGTCGACTGGCCACAGGAAGGCCAGGAAGTCTCCCTCTTAGCAACGGTGGCTTAGGGAAGAAGAGGGAGGAGATGAGGGGGGAAGGAAGGCCCATAGGAGCTCCTCCAAGCCAAGAGGTCTGAGACCTCGCCGATGGTGGTGAACCCACCACCAGAGGAGGAAGAAGGCGACACACAGGGCCTCTAAGCCCACTAAAACTTGACCCAGAAGCCTCGAATGAACTCTACAGATGATAAAAGTGATATGCAGTGCCAAATGGGAAAGGATTTACCGAGATGGTGACCTGGTTATCCTCCGACGACGGCGATGGCGCTCTGACGGGCTGCTCTAGCTGCGGAGGTCAGGGGGTTCTAGGGCTTCGAGAAGGGCCTGGGGAGATGGATAGGGCTTGGGAAGATGGCTAGGGCTCGTTCTGGATGAGGGGGGGGTGGAAGAGAAGGCTTTGGCAAGAGTCTCTCCGATAATCTCTGTTTTTTGGTTTTCTCCTCTCCGCTCTGTACAGTTCAGATGTGCCTCTCTGTTGCGGTTGTCCAGCATCTTAAGGGTGGAAGGAGAGGTCAAGGGATCATGGTGTCGTGGCTGCAGTTGGCCAGTGGGAATGAGGGAGATGGGGAGATGGTGCGGGGAGGAAGAAGGAGCACTGTGGATTTATTTTTCCTATTACCTAAGCCTTTTGGTTGAGAATGATGTAATGAATGTATGGGCTTAACAGGCCAATCTTTTGGGCTTTTTGGTTTTGTTTTTTTTTTGTTTTTAGTTTTAGGTTTTTAAGGTTTTGTTTTAGTATTTTGTTAGATTTTTAAACATGGTTTTTAATTTAATTACGTTTTTTTTAGATTTCAATTAAGGTTTTGAGTTTTAATTAGGGTTTTTTGGATTTTAAATATGGTTTTGAGTTTTAATTAGGGTTTTTTGGATTTTAATTAAAGTTTTTCTAGAAAATAAATGGATTAAAGTGGTTTTAATGGATTTTATTTGATTTTGACTTTAATTAAGGTTTCCACTTAATTAATTTGGATTTTAAATGTTTTTAAGTGGATTTGTTTGATTTTGACCATAATTAGGGTTTTACTTAATTAATTAGGGTTTTAAGTGGATTTAGGTGAATTTTGTTTACTTTTGGTTTTAATTAGTGATTTTACTTGATTAATTAGGGTTTTAAATGGATTTTGGTTTTAATTAGTGGTTTTTGCTTGGATTAAGTTAGAATGGGTATGTGTGGGCCTAGTGGGCTTAAGTGGGCCTAATGGGCTTGTGTGGGCCTAATGGGCTTGTGCGGGCTTGTGGGTTGAAGGTTTTGATGGAATTAGGGTTTAGGAGTGGTGGTTGCAACTAGAGCATCTTTTCTAAAGGAGCCTGCTGTCAAGTGACTGCAAAATCGAGGTGTCAACTGTATTCATTAAAAAAAAACATCAACAATATTTGTATCCATATCCACTAATTGGTGTATACAAAGATTTGTATTTGTTCGAAACGATATGGATATTAAATCGTTAATTCATACCTATTTTGCATTGGTACTCATGCTAAGACCTATCAATCAGGTAGTGCCGTGTACCTATCATGTTGTGTATAAATGTGTATATTATACGTATATGTCAAATCCAAACACGATCTCTTTAAATTATTGTGTACCTAATAATAAAACTAAACACAAACTGCTTGTAGTCATGTATACACAACATGAGCCACTACGTAGACGTTTAGATTTATTATGTTGCTTTGACACAACAATGATTTGATTAACACATGTACATGTTTACAAGTTAATTACACAATTTATACACATGTCCACATTTTGTACATGTTTCGTACACATTTACAAGTTTTATACATGTTTAGTGAATAATGTTAAATAATCCTAAGCTAATAACAACAATAGTAAGATTAAATAGTTATTAATATGATAAGGATAAATCTATTAAAATATTGTTAAATAATTACTAGTATAATAATGTGTATTTAACATATACTAAACAAGTAGTCGTGTACTATATACATAATTAGGTAACATATATTTAACTAGTATTGTTAAATAATTTATCCTTCTTGGTCGAAAACATAATATCAAATCTTTTATGCACAAGCGAAAAATCTCATGTTTTTGGGGTTAAAGATATTTTGAGTAATTAAGGATACTTCATACAAATCAAGAAAAAATAAATGACCCCAATTTGTGACGTCAATCTGGACATTTAGTCATTCATGTGCTATGTGACAATCTACTTGGATTCTATGTCACCTACTAACATAGCATCAAGGACAGTCTACTTGGATTCTATGTCACCTGCTGACATAGCATCAACATCTAGATGACGCAAGCTCTTGTATCGCTAATCATACAAGAGAGAGCTTATATCATCGCGTATTATTCATGATGATATGACAAATGATTTTATGTGACAATCTACGTAGACTTCGTGCATATCATTGACTTTAGGAGAAATGAAATCAATTTAGATGTGTAACATCTAGGCCTAATTATCGATTTTTTTTGTAAGCCATGTAATTAATTGTAATATTTGAATATAGTTCATTAATGGATAATTTGATATTTTTGGGTGGTTGCTGTGGTGTCTCTCTCTCCATAGCTTGTGGGGTTGTTTCCCTTATTGTGTAATTTTGGTGTTGTGCCTGAGTGTGCGGGACCTAGGTTAGACCCCAGTCAACCCAAGCATAGTGCTGCTTCACGAGTCCTCATCTTCTTCTACTTTCTTTTTCTTTCCTCTCTTCACCACTCGTGCCTTCGTTGTGCCCCCTGCCCGTCCCGTCTACTCTACTATCATCTCAAGCGAAGGAGGGCCAGTAGGACTCAAGGACGTGGAGGAGATAAATGGGAGGAGAGGCTGAGGAGAGGGTAGTGGCAAGTGAGAGAGTAAGGGAGAGCGGTGCCTATGTGCCAAAAGATAGGAGCCTTGTGTGCGCGATCCATTGGTGGGAGAGACTTTGCCGGAGTAGGGAGAGACTCGGCGGGGTGCGAGTATGTCGCCAGAGTACCGAGCAAGGTACGTGACCTCCCCTTTCCTCCTTGTCTAACCCATTTTGGATAAATGGTTTAATGGCATGAAAATGGCAAAAATGCATGTTAAATCATGGAAAAAATGGTAGAAATGCTGGGAATGTGATGAATAGCATGAATGTATAGAGATCCTGTCGTTAAGATGAATTTTATGGATTTTTATGAATGATATGCCATGTTATGTGTTTTACACTCTTATTGGTTTTAATTTTATTCCAAGAGCTATGATGAATAGATTTGAATGATGTTTGTCTGAAATGGTAGGAGACTTAGTGTGACCATGCTGGTGGAACCCTGCACGGCTCTCCTTACGGTGTGTGGAAGCACACGAGGAGTCCCGATACGGTCACGGTGAAGATGGTGAATCCAAAGAATAAGACTAGGCTCGGAAACACCAAGGAAGATAAGAAAGAATAAGGAAAGGAGTCGCCACCTAGTCTTTTAATGGAAAGACAAGGAAAACCAAACACGAAAGAAAACCAAGAAGAAAACAAGATGAAGAAAACATGTATGCTCTGT
This sequence comes from Posidonia australis, assembly GCA_024699735.1. Lineage (NCBI taxonomy): Eukaryota > Viridiplantae > Streptophyta > Magnoliopsida > Alismatales > Posidoniaceae > Posidonia > Posidonia australis. Next base: position 12,659 of record JAMKQA010079089.1, read on the forward strand.
GCCTAATGGATGTAGTGCACAAATCAATGCGGGCCAGAGAAAGGGTAGAGATTCTTGTTATACATGGGGAAGGGGTTAGGCACCCCCATGCGCCCAAAGAACTCGATCTTTCTAGGTTTCCTATTTGCTAAATGGTCTATTAGGTGTGTGCTTGCTTATTCTGAATGGATATGCTGTGCCAAATCAAAGAAAAGAAAAGAATAAAAGGAAAAAGGATAATCTAAGGGACAAACGTAGGCATTGAGAATGCCGCTTTACTGTACGTCTGTGGGCAATGAGGAAAAACATGAAAATCTAGAAAACTCTCAGAAAACGTCACGCAAATCAACGAAAACTTGAAGAAATCCATGAAAATCAAATTGGGGAAAATAATCCTCATTCGAGACAATGTCGGCATTGTTAAGCTTGTTAATGTACGCCCTCGAGCGATGGAAAGCCAAACGAAATCAAAAACGTGAAAGTCAAAAGAATTCCAAAAAATGATGAGAAAACCAAGCTTGAAATGAGTTAGAGATGCGTGCACGATGCAAAGAAGAAAACATGCATGAAAATAGTGCAACAAAATGTGCAAAATGCATGTAAGAGTGTAAAAATGTAAATTCCAGAGGCCTTTGTGCAAAATTCCCAAATTCTGAGTGACAACTGAAATTTTGATGCTAAATCATCAAAAATACATAGAAAAACACATTTTATGTACTTTTGAAAAAATATGGGGTCAAATGTGCAAATCTGTGTATTTTTGGTCAAATTGTAGATTCCTAGGGGTTAAAATGCAATTTCGCCATTAAAACAAGTATTTAATGCAATTTTGAAGAAATTCAAGGTAAAATATGCAAGAAAAAGAGTCCATGTTTGAAAACATAAAGTTCCATGGACTGACATGCAAATTTACCCTAGAAAGCATGCGTTCAGTGAGAAATCTGTAAAATTCAGGGGCTAAAATGCAATTCAGGTCACATTTGAGCAAATATTTAAATTCCCAAGGTTTAATTTGCAATTTTGACAGAGAAATAAGCATTCAAAACTATTTCAACAAAGCTCAGGGTTTTTTATGCAAAAATGTTGGACTTTAATGTATGAAAAGTAGCTCAAAGGGTCTTATATCAAACTTTAAAGCATGAAAGGCATTAACAAGATTATTCTGGAGGCACATCGCAATATTTCCAAATCAAACTTTATTCAAATAATTTAAAAAAACATTGCAAGGACCTAATTGTAAGAAAACGAACCTATCTGTAACAAAACAAAAGTCTCAAAAGTTATTTAAAAGAAAAAACTATTTTTTAATTCCATTTTTTTTTTAAAACACGACGGTCGTTAACGACAGAGCTCCGCCAGTGACGACCGTCGAGGATGCTCTTCCGAAGCATCCCATAGCCTGATTGAAGATCAGACCTCACAGGGAGCAAGAAGAGGAGGAGAGGGAAAGATCCAATGGTCTGGATTGAAGGTTCGATGGCTGGAACTGGCTGCCCGTCTCCCTCGCTGTCGTGACAGCTCTAGTGACAGCACCGGAGAAGAAAGAGGCTTCAGAGGGCTGCGGCGCAGCGCTCAGGAGTCCAGGAAGCTTGGAGGTGCGGTGAGGAGCATTTCCCCTCTTCCAAAAGCAAGAATGGGACACTCCTCCCATCCTCGAACCTCGCTCGCTGTCGACGCGATCCAACTCCGGCGAGCTCAACTGTGGTGGTGATCCAGTGCACAAGGCTTGGCTTCGATGGCTCCGGAGTGCTGGGGGCGCATCGTGGAATGTTTCTGGATGCTTGGAGAGGCACGGCGGAGCTGGAGGCACGCGATCAGTCGTCGTTACCAGTCGTCTTCCCTAGCGACGACAACGACACGCGACTCCGGCGATCTTCTACTAAAGGCTCAGGGAGGTAGCGAAATGGTGCACCAGGGATCGGAGAAGCAAGAGGGACCTCAGGGAAGGAGGATCAAGCATCCTAGGGCAAGGATCATGCCCTGGACTCGCACCCCCACCTAGGTCACCAGAAAATGGCGCCAGTGAGGCCTGGATACTCGATTCTTACCAGAGGAGACCTCTGGCTCCATTGGAATCGATTAGGGGAGGTAGAGGGAGACCTAGGAGAGCATTTTTGAAGTAAATTGAAGTCAGTGGAGGGCATACATGGTCTAGCAGTAGAGTTGACTATCGGAGTTCACCGAAGATGGCTAGAAACTTTGATTTCTCTCCTCCATGAGCTTCCTCCTTGCTCAAAGATCACTCTGGTTGCTTTGATTGGGAGAAAAAGCATTGGGAGGCTCTCCTCTCAAATTTTCAAAATCTCCTTTCTCACTTGCAAATAGGACTATTTATAGGCTTCCAAATTGCTTAGTTAGCTGTTATGGTTAGAGTGGGAGGTGGTTAAGGTGGTTAGAGTGAAGTGGGAAGTGGTTAAGGTGGTTGGAGTGAAGTAGAAAGTGGTTAAGGTTGTTGGAGTGAAGTGGGAAGTAGTTAAGGTTGTTGGAGTGAAATGGGAAGTGGTTAAGGTTGTTGGGGTTTGACATTAGGGTTTTGGGTTTGACTTATGGTATAGGGTTTGACCTATGGTTTAGGGTTTGACCTAGGTTTTAGGGTTTTGAATTTGGTTTAGGTCTTAACCTAGGGTTTAAGGTTTGGATTAGGGTTTTCAATTTGGCTTAGGTCTTAACCTAGGGTTTAAGGTTTGGATTAGGATTTTGAATTTGGTTTAGGTCTTAACCTAGGGTTTAAGGTTTGATTAGGGTTTAACCTAGGCTTAGGGTTTGGATTAAGGTTCTGTGGTTTTGTTTAGTTTTTTAAGGTTTTTCTAGGGTTTTTAGGATTTGTTAAGGTTTTAACGGTTTATTTAGGGTTTTATGGTTTTGTTTGGGTTTTTAGGATTTTTTTTTTTAGGGTTTTGTTTGATTTTTAGGGTTTTCTAGGGTTTTTAAGGTTTTTAGGTTTTTTTAAGGATTTTTAGGATCTTGTTAGGGTTTTTAGGATTTTCAGGGAATTTCGATCGATCGATGATATTTCGGTTGTCCAAAGTAGGGATTTTCGGGCAACCAAGTCTCTATTTCAATCGACCGTTTTGGGTGTCTGAGTTCGGTATGTCGATCTGATTTGGTCTGTCGAACTAGGCCCATGGTCTATATGACTAAATGTGTATTTAAAATAAGAATTGATGGTTTTACGTGATTTTAGGCAAGAGACCCGTTAAGAGTTGAAGTGTTGTAATGATGTTTTAAGCATGTGTTGATGATAGTGAATCTATGTTAATGACATGAGGTAAATATCGAAATGTTTCTAAGATTAAATGAGGTTTTTATAAGAAAAATCCTAATGTTTATGAAAGTGAATTGTGTGTTGTTCCAAATCCACGTAGTGATTAGGTAATACTTGTAAGGGCTATGGACCCCAATGAGGCCGGTTAACCCAAGTGTGGTTGTCGAGGTTTTGGATCCACGAAGTTGTGTGGTTGTCAAGGTTTTGGATCCACGAAGTTGTGTGGTTGTCGACATTTGGGGGCCATTAAACGAGATCAAGTTATTCTCACTTGAGACTGTATTGACTGGACTTGGGAATAAGAGTATCGGGTGCTAGGACACTTTTGGTGCACCAAGAAAGGTGTATCTCCGTGCACATTAAATAAATGAGATTAAGGTGATCCTCTCGCATCGGTATGGGTACTACGGTAATGTAGGTTGGTGTGGTTTGTGCCTTACCTTCTGCTTGTAGCCTGGTCACCTCTGATCAAGGTGATACTAGTGATTTGTGATTAATGTGTATGTTGTAGTTTTGAGCTAGAAATGATTTGTGTTTGGCTTATGGATTTTGCCTGTTTCTAGCCAAGATGAGTTATGGTTTTGAACCAGTTGCCAGTCAAGCATGAACTTATTGTTTTGGACTGGATCAAGTCAAGAATGTGGTTTCTCGAAGTGCATAAAAGATTTTCAAATGCATTGATTTATAAAAGAAAAAATGTTTGAGAATGGCATCAATTTTAGAACAAATTCTAAGTTTTCTATGAACCGATTTTGAGTAATTACCAAGGAATTTAGTTTTGATTTTGTTTAGATGAGATAAAGTGTTTTCTTGAGAATTTTGATAGTTTTTACTATGGTGTGACCATGCCCGACCCGAGGGAGGGGTGGGGAGGAGAAGACCACAGCCATGCCAGGATGGCGAAGGCGCAAGGATAGGATAAAAGAAAAAGAAAAGAAAAGGAAAGGAGTCGCCACCTAGTCTTTTAAGGGAAAGACGAGGAAAACCACAAAAGGATGAATGCATGGGATGCAAATGGGAAG
>JAMKQA010079090.1:0-10732 GCA_024699735.1 Posidonia australis
AAAGAGTTGTAATAGTGTGCATTGTTTTCATTTCCATTCTCCTCACGAGATTTTGTTGTGTAATTGCTGTTGTAATCAATCTCTGTGAGCGGGAAAGTTCTAATTTCTGTATAAGCAACAAAGCAAAGGGCTCTAGCTTCTCGGGGATAGAGAAGTGGGAAGAGCAAGCAAGCGGTTGGTGGTGTAGCCAACAAGTAAGTCCGTTATTTTATTTTAATACGGGAAAAATCTCAAGAGGGTCTTGAGGAGTGGACTAGGCGGGGTTGCCGAACCACTATAAATTCCTTGTCTATATCAATTACTCTCTTCCTCTTCTTGTATGTTAGATAATTGCATAAGTAGTTAAGCTTGATTATATCTGTTAAATAGTATCTATTGTATGCAATTTTTATTAAACTATAAAAAGTAGTCGAAGTAATTCTAAAATTGATAATTCTCTATTCACCCCCCTCTAGAGGAGCCATTCGATCCAACATGTGATACTTCATTGATGAACCAGAAAGAGTGTCCGAGTTGACTATCGGAGAGAGCCGAAGACTCATGAAGATTTGCTTGCTTCCACTTTGGTTGAGAGGTCAGTTGCTTCTTTGGGGCCATACCATCAAGTGGAAATGAAAGAGAGAGGTTGAAGAGTCAGAGAAGAGGAGAGGATGAGTAGGGCAAGGATCAAACGATTGAGGAGGGAAAGAGAAGCATGAAACTAGGTTTTCAGAGTGCCGATGAGTGGAGGGAGAATGAGAGGATAGAGGGAATAGAGAGAATAGAAGAAGAAAACCTAACTTTACAACATTCAATACATGGAAAATGGTATATCAAAAATTGTATCGGTATGTTGAACCATTAAAAATTTTTTTTTTTAAAGAAAATGACACAGGGGATTTGGTAGACTGATGATAAATGAAATTAGGAATACCAAAAATAGGTTTCTGAAAAATCTGATAGAAATTTCAACTGACCGAAATTTTTTGGTGTACCGATCGAGAGATTTTTGGTCGACCGTAAAAAAATTTGGAAGACTGAATAACTAGTCTTAGAAAAATTCGGTGTACCGATAAAAAATTAGCAATTTGATATAGAGAAATTCGGTAGACTAAATAATTTTCGGTGTACTAAACCACAAATTTTTACTATATATTTGAAAATTCACAAATTCCTAAGTCTCTTCTAATAAATTGATATTCATCTAGAGGTTTAGTGAAAATATTAGTTAGTTGTTCATTTGTTGGTATAAATTCTAATTTTATGTCATTTTTTATGATGATCTCTAAAAAAGTGATGTCTCACTTATATATATTTAGTCCTAGAGTGATGCATTGAATTGTTTGTCAAGTTAATAGCACTAGTATTGTCACAATAGATTGGTGTAGTAGATAATTTTAATCCAAAATCTTTCAGTGTTTGCTTTATCTACAAGACTTGAGCACAACAACAACCGACAACAATATATTCGGCTTCTGTTGTTTAAAGTGCTACACTATTTTCCTTTTTACTAAACCAAGATACTAAGGAATGTCTTAAGAATTGACAAATTCCACTAGTACTTTTTCTATCAATCTTACATCCCGCATAATTCATATCACTATATCCTAGTAGATCTAGCTTAGTATTCCTAAGATAAAATAATTCATATCCAATTGATCCTTGTAGGTATCTGAAGATTCTTTTAACTGCTTTTAGGTGTGATTCCATTGGAGAAACTTGAAATCTAGCACATAAGCACACACTAAACATAATATCCGGTCCACTAGCTGTCAAGTACAACAAGGATCCAATAATTCTCTTGTATAATTTTTGTTCTACCTTATGGCCATTCTCACCTTTCTCTAATCTAGTGGAAGTGCTTATGGGAGTTTTGGCTATTTTATAATTTCTATTCCAAATTTCTTTAAAAGTTCTTTAGTGTATTTTTCTTGGTTAACAAAGATTCCTTCTTGAGTCTGTTTTATTTGTAGTCTAAAGAAAAAGATTAATTCTCCCATCGTGCTCATTTCAAACTTTTTTTGCATAGTGTTGGAAAGATCTTCACATAATGCTTCATTGGAGGATCCAAATAAAATATCATCAACATATATTTGTACGATTAATATTTCATTATCTACTTTTCTTATGAACAAAGTAGTGTCAACCAATGTGATTGTGAACTCTTTTTCAATTAGAAACGTCATTAATCTATCATACCATGCCTTAGGGGCCTGTTTTAATCCATATAAAGCCTTATTTACCTTATAGACACGATTAGAAAATAATTCATTTTCAAAACCAGGAGGTTGCTTGACATATACTTCTTCCTCAATGATACTATTTAAGAGTGCACTTTTTACATCTATTTGAAACAACTTCAAGTTCATGAAGCTAGCATAGGCCAGGAGCATTCTGATAGATTCTAATCTTGCAATTGGGGCATAGGTTTCTTCATTATCTATTCCTTCTTCCTGATTGTATTTTTGAACTACTAATTTAGCCATATTTCTAACTACATTTCCTGATTCATCTAACTTAATTTTAAATATCCATTTAGTTTCAATTATTTGATGATTTTCTGGTTTTGGAACGAGTTCCCAAACATTATTCCTTTTAAATTGATTCAATTCTTCATGCATGGCCATAGTCCAATAATTATTATCACAAGCTTCACCTATGATTTTAGGCTCAATGGATGAAATAAAGGCATAAGTGGCTAATCCATGATCTACGGTTGACCGTGTTAGGATTCCCTTGGAAACATCACCAATGATGAGTTCCTTAGGATGCCCAAATACATATTGCCAATCCTTAGTCAAAGATTTTGATTCATCTTGATTTGACTTTGTTTGTTCAATGCTTTGGAGTTTTTCTTTGTTTAAGTTGTTTTCCATGATTTCATGTTCATCATTGATCTCAGGGAGTATTGGTTTAATTTTGTTATTTTTTTTCAAAATTTACATGTATAGATTCTTCCATTTTCATTATTCTTTTATTAAATATTCTATATGTCTTGCTTCTTGATGAATATCCAAGAAATATTCCCTTATCGGCTTTAGGGTCAAATTTGTCTAGATTATCCTTGGTGTTTAATATAAAGTACTTGCAACCAAAAACTTTAAAATATGATATTTTAGGAGTTTTACAAAATCAAACTTCAAAAGGTGTTTTATTTAAAATTGGTCGGAGTCGGAGTAAAACACGATTTAAAATTTAACAAGATGTATTTATAGCTTCGACCCAAAAATGTTTTGGTAGACCATTTTCACAAAACATAGTCCTAACCATTTCTTGAAGTGTTCTATTTTTTCTCTCAATAACTCCATTTTGTTGGAGAGTTCTTGGAGAAGAAAAATTATGTTCAAATCCATTTAACTCACAAAATTTTTTAAAATCTTCATTTTCAAATTCCTTTCCATGATCACTTCTAATCTTAACAATCTTTAATTCTTTTTCATTTTGAACCTTTTTGCAAAATTTTTGAAATTCCAAAAAGACATCACTTTTGTTAGTTAAAAATAAAATCCAAGTAAATATCGAGAAATCATCTACAATGACAAAAACATATCTTTTCCCTTCAAGACTCAAGGTTCTACTAAGTCTAAATAAATCCATATGAATTAATTGCAAAGGTTTGGTAGTAGAAATTACATCTTTTGTTTTAAAAGATGATTTTATTTGTTTCCGAGATTGACAGGCATCACATAGTTTGTCCTTCTTGAAATCTATGTTTGGCAATCCATTTACATAATCTCCTTTGGACAGTCTTGACAAATGACCCATATTTACATGACCATGCCATAACCAGTGAGCGTTATTTGAGGTAGGAAGGCAAGAAATGTTTACGTGTGGTTTAGAAGAGATTTTTATTTTATACACATTATTTTTCCTATTTCCAATAAATATTGTTTTATGTGATTTTGAATCAACTATAGTGCATTCTTTTTTGTCAAATATCACTTTGTATCCTATATCACATAATTGACTAATACTAATTAAGTTATGCTTGAGTCCATCTACTAATAAAATATTTTCAATAGAAAGATTATCGGGATTACCTATATTTCCTATTCCCATTATCCTTCCTTTTGCATTGTCATCAAATGTGACAGTCTCATCTTCTTTTGAGCTTAAGGTGTAGAGGAAACTATGATCTCCAATGATGTGCCGAGAGCAACCATTGTATAAGATACATTTTGAGTTCATGATTTCCCTACATCATGAGATGCAAGCAAGGTTTTAGGAATCCACATCACATTAGTCTTCCTTTTTAATTCCATTTGTCTTATTTTGATTCCTTTCAAACCATTTTGGATGTCTTTTTACCACAAATATATATTTTTCGTTTGTAGCTGCTTTAATAAACCCATTTTCATATGGTGTATTATTAAATCCAAGTCCGTGTTTATTCAAGGAGTATCTTTGGCTAGAAAGAAGTTTGTCTAGATTTTCTTTCCCTTTTGTAAATTTAGTTACGATGTTGAATAAGTCATTACTTTTGATTTTTAAAGAGGTTGTCTTTTTCCAATTTTTTCATTTAATATTTCATTTGGTCAATGCTCATGTTTAATTCATTATTTTTATTTTCTAATTCTTCATTTTCAAGAATTATTCTTTTTCCTTCATTGATGAGTAATTCATTTTCATGAGTTAAATTATCAATGTTTTGATTCATGGTTTTTGATTTTGTTTTTAGAGTTTTATATTTTTCGTATAATTCATTGAAAGCATCCAATAGTTCTTTCATGTTGATATCATCTATATGGGGAGAGGAGCAAGTATCAACATCTTATGACATGAAACACAAATGAGCACTCTCATCATTAGAAGAGGATTCTCCATCCGAAGAAGATGAATCACTCTCATCTCAAGTGGTATGGAAGACTTTCTTTTTGGATGACTTGAAATTCTTTTTATTCATTTTTATTTTTAGTAAGGGACAATCTCTTTTGATATGTCCTGGCTTGTTGCATTTAAAGCACAATGGTTGTTTATCTTTTTCGTTATTTTTGTCTTGGTTTTTATTCCATTTCTTCAGGAATTTTCCTCTTTTAATGAATTTCTTAAACTTTCTTGTGAGAAGAGTTATATCTTCATCCTCATCTCCAGAGTCTTCTGAATCCGAGGCCATTTTTAACGCTATATTCTTCTTTTTAGGAATTTCTATTTCTTCCTTTTCTTTTTCTTTTTCTTTCAATTGGACTTCATAAGAAGTCAAGTTTCCAATTAGATTTTCTAGGGAGTAAATTGATAAATCTTTTGCTTCTTCTATGGTTGTGGTCTTCTTTTCCAAATCTGAAGTAAGAGACCAAAGAACTTTTCTAACTAGTTCACTTTTTCTCACAAAAACCAATGTATGTAAAAACAAAATGAGGAACAATGAGCTTGTGGAAAAACAGAGATCACAAAGAGTTTGACGTCTTAAGTGTGCTTGGTGATCATTAAGGATTGATTAAGGGTCCTATTTATAGGATTAGAGTCTAGCAAACATGTGTCTAATGGCTAGTTCAATGTTCTTGTAATGGCTAGTTGATCGGAACACCGTCCATACGTCGGAATGCCGTTTTACCCATCAATATAGCTTTTACGACCAAATCGGTATACCGAAAACTTTTCGGTATGCCAAAAAGTCCTTATTCTGTATTCCGAAAATATTCGGAGTGCCGAATGACTTCTGCTGGATGGGATTAATCTTCAGTATGCTGTTCTTTTTCCATAGTGTGCCGAAATCTCCTGATTCGATATTCCGAAAATCCTCGAAGTACCGAATGAGTTTTGCTTCCAATCAACTCAAGTCTTGAACTTCGGTAAATCATTGATGTGTCGAAACCTCCTGATTCGGTATTCCAAAAATTTTTGGAATGTCGAATGCATTCTGCTTTACATTTTGCACTATTGCTTCACTTGATACATATATTACAACACATGTTTACACACATTACACTTTTTGCACTTGATACAAGATATATTATAAGTATTACAATTTTTGTACTTCTCTCTTCTCATTCTTATGATTATTCACAACAATTCATGCAACATTTCTTCAATCAAATAAAATCTAAATTAAATTGTTATCATCAAAATATATAACTTTATTTATCAACAGGGAGGACAACTAGACAGATTCACTCTTGCACAATGTAGCGAATTTGCGACAGTACAATATACCTTGGTGGCTGCTTGTGGTCAAAGTTGATTGCCTGATGCTGAGCAGCACGACTTAATGTGTTTGTGGTTTTAGCCAATGTAGCCTATGTTCGAGGTTTTGACTGATATGGCCCGTACTTTTGTAATTTGGCTAGTTAGGCCTAATTTTGATATACAGATGATTTTTTCAGGAGCTTGTGACTTCAGAAGAAAAGAGAAAAATGTTTTAAAATGAGATTTATGGCTTTAGCTTGTAAGGCCCAGTTCTTAAGGTTTAGTGGATTTGGTAAAAATGATTTCAAAATGATTTTAACGAGAAAAACTTGATTTTGTTTTCTAGGTTTTTCCTGGAGTGTGTGCTTGGTAGTTGCAGGTACAGACAGGCAACTTTTGGTGAATTTAATGCACATAGCTGGAGTCTCGTAGCTACACACACAGCTTCTTGGTAGTTTAGATGCTTTTGATTAGGCTTTAATTTCTTGTAATTAGTTTTAAATTATATTAAGATTATTTAGGCTAATGTGTTTGTGTTGGTAGCAACACGGGTGTTTATACTAATGACGACAGTAGTGATGGTAGTGGATTTTGACAATGGCGATGGTGTTCTCCATTGACAATGAACTCCAACGATGGCAATGATGGATTACGACAACAGTAGATTCACGTGACGATGACGGTAGACTCCAACAATGACGATGGTTGTTTAAAGACAATATAGTCTTTTGCTTAACTTATAAGTACTTATTAGACATATAAACTAACAAAACTTTTTTTTACATCCACAAAAGTTTCAAACAATAAGGCTTAACAAAAAGTCAACCTTTCTTAATAAATTACGTAGGAAAAAACATTTCCAAATGCAACCTTAATCTCATTCGAAATAGCTTTTAAAGGAGCTAACATCTATTTATGAAGCTTTAAAAGTCAATTTTCAGAAGTAATTGTTTTTTTAGGCAAAAATTAAACTTTAAAAAGAATGTACCAAGTTTAGTTATTTTTGTTTTTCCCCCGAGGGAAAGGTTTAGTTTTATTTTTAGCTTCAGTTTAGATTGGAGTTACCCTAGAAGAAGTAGGGATCAAATGCTGGACAGGTTTTGTTTGCTCTAAGGTTAGCTAGATTAGTTAGTCATAAATTTATATGGTTAACCCCAAAAGATTCATTCCAAGGTAGGTCTTGAATAAGAGTAACCCCATTTTAATCCTAACTTATTGCCATCAGAGATTCAATCTAATCATAATTCCACGATCTCTCCTTCTAATTAGAGAAAAAAATACCACGACTTCATCTCTTTCCTCTTTTTTCTCTTTCCTTTTATATTATTATGTGATTTTAGTAAAATCTTATTTAGTTGACATTGGTTATCAATATTGAGTCAAACAAGAAAAAAATTATCCATGCAACGATAATCATTTATGAACCAAAGAACTTTCAAGGTTAAAATAGTTAACCTCCATCCAAGGGTTAGCTATCCTTCAGAGATTATCTTAAGCCCAATTAGAGGCTTTGTTTGAGTTGAAGAAATTAAAAGGAGGCAGCTAAGAGAAATTTCTTTTTGGTGTTCAAACTCCATTGATTTAATTCAAAATATGGAGAAATTGGTTTTCCTTCAAAATATATGGCCATACCAACTCTATCACTTTCTTTTTCTCTATGTAAATAAGCTAAGTTTACCAAAAGCATTCAAAGATCAAATGCAAATTCAAGAATTCAAAATCTCACTAATCAAACACTAAAAATCTAAATTCCAGGAATAAAACCAAACATCAAATTTTCAACTCCTATATTTACAATTCTAATACCAAGAATTCCTACTCCACATAGAATTGCAACTACTGAAACCAAATCTAGAAGATAGAGTTTTGAAGAAGTTCATTTGATTGATCTTCTTGATTTCTCTTTTTTAATAAATTAATTACACTTTAGTATCTTGATATTTTCAGATTTTAATAATTTGATATCTAATATTTGAAAATACATAATTCACTACCTCAATGTTTGCACAATGCTCATATGTAGACCTGTCAATTGGATCGTGTCGTGTACTTATCGTGTCAGACTTATCGTGTTATCGTGTCTATCATTTTTTTACAAATATTTCTTGTATTGTGGAAAAATTATACTTTTACTAATAATACAATAATTTTAAACATATATAAAATATATTTGTATTCAATTTGGTAATAATATGCTTAATAATCTATTATTAATGTTAAACGTGTATTAACTGGGTTCAATCAGTTCTAATCGTGTTAAATCAGGTAATAATCGTGTCTAATCTCGTCAAAATAAAATTATGTTTATTAACCATAAATCACATAAATATTTTAAAATAATTAAAAAAATTTATAACTAAATTTTATCGTATTATCGTGTCGTGTCGTGTCGTTTCGTGTAATCGTGTCGTGTCAAGAATTGACAGGTGTACTCATATGGTTTAACAGGATTAACTTTTTTCTTTTTAAAGTACACACTTCACTACGTCATGTTTCCAAAATGCTCACAAGGTTTAACACAATTAACTTTTATTGTGACCTGACTGTTATAACCCTAAATTGGGTCCCAAAATCCTAAATATGAGGAGAGAAACAAGGAAAGGAAGAAGGGTAGTTTGGTCATTAGATTTCCCTTGCAGTTGCATGACCTCGCATGATACGGATTTAAGTGTCAAAGGATTGCATTCCGTGGACGGAAATAATGTTAGGGTAATGAGGTATGTATCTCCAATGGTTAGGTACCAAACAGTAAAAATGTGAAACATTAAGATACTAAATGTAATTTAACTCCTTTTTGTGGAATAGCCAATCCTAATTATAGAAAGGTGTCATAACTAAGAAAATGACTAATGTGCTACTGATATAGAAGGCAAGGACACATTTTAATACAGTGTGTTGTTTAAATAAAGTAGTTAGCTTTCCCTATGTCTTTTTTTTCTGAAGGATCCGTAACGGATCAGGCATTCCCTGTCTTGATACAACTATAATGTATAAATTATAGCGTTCATTAAGATGGTGTGAAAATTTGCTTGAAAACTAACTCTATTCTGTAATAGTTAAAAGATTCTAGGTATGACATTTTCACATTGGTTTAGCATTATTCCCCAGCCATCAAGATCACTTTTCTAGCCATCAAGCTTCATCAACCGGTCTAAAGAAAAACGCTCTCTCTCGCGAAAATAAAGCTCTAGCGAACTCAGTGCCCTCGCGTTCTGTTCTCCGGTGCCCTGAATCAGCGATGGCTCCCCCCGTGGGCCGTCGCTCTGCTCTGAGGCCCTCGGCTGATGCCCAATCCACCTCGGTGTCACCGTCTCCCTACTTCCTCCGTTCCAGAAAGGCCTCCTCCGCTGAGACACCATCCTGCCGGCGGCTGGTAACTCCTTCCCTTGCTCCCGCCTTGACGGCCCCGTCTCAGGGAAGTCGTAGGAGGAAGGCCCCTACCCGTGCACCGACCTCAGATCTTCGATCTGCTACTTCGGTGCGGGACTGTTCCAGAGGGGGTAGATCATCGGAGGGGCTCCGCCCTTCCAGATCTAAGGCCCTGCTGATTTTTTCTGGGTCTTCTGATATTTTGTTTGTGATGGATGATTGTTCTTCGTGCATATGCGTGGATTGTTCATTTTTTACCAAGTTTTTGGCACCTTCGTGGTTATACTCTGTTTACTGTTGTTCCATTTGCTCCGACGTGTTCACCCCATCTGGAACCGTCTCCAGGGAGTATTTTTCTGAGATTACTGCATGTTGGTCTGTGCATATTAATTTCTTTGAGGAGTTGGTTCCTGATCGATCTGATCAGGGCTGCTCTTCTAGGTTTTTTACTTCTGTTGTTCTTTCTGTGTGTGATCCTGTTCTTCCATGTTTGCCGGTGAGGCCCCTTTCGCCGGTGGGATCGCAGAGAGGGAATACTGTTTTGAGGGTTTTGAGTGACAGGGCCGAGGACGACGCGTCAGTCGCCTCGGGGTCTGTTTGGGGGTATTCCCAATATCTTCCTCCGTTAATTCCGTATTATTGAAATCCTAATGTTGGCAGTAATGAGGATTTTAATGATAATCTCAATCTTATTAACGAGATTTTAGTGGATTCGCTGGTTAATGAGACCCTGGCGGGTCCTCCTCGTTCTTTGGGCTTTGCTCTCACGTCTGACGACGTGCCAGACCTGTCCCATACCTCCTGCCAGACCTGTCTTTTCTGGCATTTATGAACCCACTACGGTGGCTCAAATTGTAGACCTGTTTCATTATAATACTATTTCCTCGCCACTCGAACCGCCTGATTTTTCTGCTACTGACAGATTGTCAGACGCGGTAGGGATTTCCTCAGAGATTTTCTCTGACGATACCTACTACTTAGGTAGTGGCTCCCGTTTTGCCGCCCTTCTTTCCCCCTCTTCCTTGGATGCAAAATACTGCTCTGAGACGGCCTCTCCTGGGTGGACTAGGGTGAAAAAAAGAAAGAAAGGGCCTTCCCCTCTGGTACGTTATTGCTCTGCTAACAATCGCTGTTTCAAATGTGGTTTGAGGGGTCATTTACAGAGTGCTTGTAGATTTTCGGGCTTTTGTTTCCGTTGCAAAGCAGCTACTCACTCCATTGCTATATGTAATTTTTTTCAGGAACCCACTTGTAAAAAAAT
>JAMKQA010079092.1:0-11141 GCA_024699735.1 Posidonia australis
ATGAAAATAGGTCTACAGGATCAGAGAATATGGATGTTGATCACAACAGAGACCATGTGCAAGAAGTAGAATCACCAAAATCTAACTCAGTTATCCAGTGGAAAGCTCAGAGGGTGAGCTTATAGACTCTAGCAGCGACGAACTACAAGGAGAAAAGTGTGTCCAACCAAAGCTGAGTAAGTCACTGGTGAAAAGTGGTCACTCTAGTGATGGCTCCTCCCTAAATGAAAATAGGTCTACAGGATCAGAGAATATGGATGTTGATCACAACAGAGACCATGTGCAAGAAGTAGAATCACCAAAATCTAACTCAGTTATCCAGGAATCTGCAGGATATATTGAGAAGACCAAGTGCAGTTTTGATCTGAACGTGGATATCTGCAACGATGATGTTGATGACTCACAGATGCCTGCTCTCAACTATCAAAACAATTTGTCATCACCGATAGCCACTGTTGCTGCTTAGAAAGGTTCTCCTGCCATGGCACTTGCCACTCTCAACTTTGAAGGGGAACAAGGATGGAAGGGTTTGGCAACCAGTGGTGCTTTTTGGCCTGCATCTCCTAAAAGAATTCCAGATGGTGAGAAGATGGTTACTACTAAATGTCAGAAATCTAATTTCATGGAAATTGGTTTGAACTTAGTTGAAAGTGAGGATGATATAGCAGTTGATCCTGCCTTGGAGGAGCAGATCCTTGTTTCTCCCAAAATGCCCTCGGGTGACTGTTCTATGGAAGTCAGTTCAAGAAAGGAAGAAAGAATAAATTTGGACCTTAACCGCCTTGGTCATGATGATACATTCCCAGACCTGTCATATCCTTGGAGGCAACATCACCGACATGGAAAACATAGCACCTTGCCTACCTCATCCTCTTCCAGACAGCCTTCTATGAGAGACTTTGACCTGAATGATAATCCTTTTTTTTTAGATGCAAAGTCTTCTACTAAAGAGGAAATGACATTTAGAAGCTATAAGATTGGTGATTCTATTACTGCCATGGGTTCAAGGATGACTACAGAAAAAAAGGAACATGTTAGCCATATGCATCAGCGTTTTGCAGTGAATGGACTTAGTATGGAGTCTTCGGTTGGCGCTAGACCATCACTGGTTTACTCTCAGACACCAACTCCTGGATTTGGGCATAATGTGATAGCACCAGGACCACCAGCATTGTCCCTTGTCCCAGCATTGTGCACCCCTGAGACCTTTCCTTACGTAGTTGATTCAAGAGGGTCAACCATCATGCCTCGTGTCTTTGTGTCCTCAGCAGGAACAAATGGGCATCCCTCTTACCAGCCACCTTTTCTTGTTAGTGTAGCCGATGGTCCCTCTGGCTTGGGTACAATTGGCAGCTTCCAACCCGGTTTGGACTTGAATTCAGGAGCACTATCCATGGAGATCGGAAGTAGGGACCTTAGAAATTTCAGGCGAATCTTTTTCCAGGGGCAAGGTCGTATTACCGAGGAACAAATGAGGGTTGCTTCTTGGTCTGTAACTGGTTCCAATTTGCCGTTGAAAAGGAAGGATTCAGATTGTGAGGAGTCACATCCATTCAACTGCAAACAGGTGACATCATGGCACTAATTCTTCATCTGGTGGATGATACCTTTTGTTTTTGTTTCAAGCTTATGTTATAGGGGGCATTTTAATCTGAGGAAAGGTTTTTCAGCAAAAGGATTGATGCTGTTGTAGTTCATCTGGGGCAGGGCAGGCCTGTGTAGAGTTAGGCTTGAATAGTCAAGTTGAATAAGGCTCAAAGTAGACAGTTCATTAATTAGTTCAATTGCCATAACTATATATAGGTCTATTGTGTTTTTCTTTCTTGATTTCACATAGTAGGCAGTAATAGCTGGCAGAAGCTAGCTTGATGTCCTGCCATAAATAAATGTCAAATACCTGTCATAAATATTCTAACATAGTGAAGAAATTTGATCTCAATATTTGATCACTTGCTTTCCCATGTTTGTGTCAGCGTGAGTTCTTGAAAGGTAATTGGTTTCTCCTTGATGTATGTTTGGGTGCTGTCTATTTCAAAATTACAGTATTCCCCTCTTTGATTGGCCTCTCAAAATATGTCGTTTTCTTGGAAAGGTGTACCTTTTCTACAAACTTGAAGCAACGTCTTCATTTATTCAGTTATTTAATATGTTTGGTGGATAAGAACCAATTTGCTTTGATAATGTCATAGCTAAAACGTTTAATGTGGGAAAGTCAGAAAATTTTGATTCTAGGTACCTGTTCTATGGTCCCATTAAACATTTTAAGATTACAGATCTACAATAAGCCATGTTATTTTTTTTAGGAAACCTTCCAAGCATCGGTACTTTAATCTCATTGAATAGGTGTGGGAGTATCATCATAGATGATGTTTGTACGTTCACAACCTTGCTTTAAGTTGGGCCTATCTATTCTCTTATCTGGGGTTAATGTTGTCTTTGTTTGTACTATAAATGGAGGCCTAGTGTGGAGGTATGGTGATGTTATTAAATCAACATGATTCTGTGAACATTTCTCTTGTTAGCGCAGCTATGGCTCTTCCTCTTGAAATGAGTTTTATGTTCTACTGTGCTTTAAGATAAAAACCTTTTTTGACATTTTAAAAATCCAGCTATGGTTTTTACCACTTAATGATATGCAGTAGACTATTAATAGACTCGATAAAGTGATACAGCAAATGCCATATGTCAGGCTGTATAACACCTTAGTATGATTATTATTTAGTAGAAGAAATGGAAGAGATGATTCACAGGCTCATGGCCGTGAACGTTAGAAATGGTAAGTCAATCTTTCAAGCTTAGTGCCATACACCTTTGTCATCTTACAGCAACATCAGAGATGGAAAGGGCACCCCCGCTCTTGGTCAGCAGCTGGTAAGCATGTAATCAGCTCTTCCTCTTCTTCTTGTTACTAGATTACTTGGCCGTGTCTCTGATGATTTCTATCCCCATCTCTGCTGGGTCTGTGACCTGCATATCATAGTGGATCCCTTCCAGCACTCTTCTCAGCCCTTGTTTTGATGTGGCATACAGGATCTTTGCTCTTATCCTTGATGCAGTTGGTGCCCTACAATATCAATAAAAAACAAATTGAAATTATTGTAATATAGACATTCAACTCATAATCCTTTTCTAGCGTTCCCTCTTATTTGCAACCTCTTCTAGGGAAATGATTTATTTATATGTAATCATAAGTTCATCTTCATTTTTTCCATTCCTGTCATTTTGCACTGTTTCTGCACATGTGGGAATATTATTGGGATATAGCATGTCAAACTGGGTTGTTACCGAACTTACTTAAGTATTCTAGTTTGTTTGGTGCGGAGAAAGCTATCATAGAGTATGGTGATTTGACAGGTAGACTAACAAATATATTATGCATTCAGCCCAGATGGATAACTGGGATTAGTTTAGTAGAGATTGTAAAAATGGGGGATCTGTTTGGAAAGCTTGAAGCATTTTTATCAAGTGGTTTGTTTCTAAATCCACAAGTTTTGTTTGGATTGCCATCAAGTGTGGACAAAATAGATGACACCAGTTATGTTATTTATTCTGTTAGAGAGAAAAGATAAAATCATTTGATTCAAGGGTTTTTGTAAATTCAAATACAACTTGCTTTTATTGCGGTAATATTTTTAAGATCTCTTATTCAGGGCAGTCTTCAAATGTATCACATCACCATTTTTGGGGTTTCACTTAATTAATATAACATTAAATCTTTATTTTGGTTACCACTTAAATAATATAACATGAAATCAATAAGCATAGGGGGTCTCTAGATTTAACCCGTCAAAAGTGAAAACTATGTATTTCAAATTAAAAGAAATATACCATTTGTCAAGACACTTCTAGAACTAGGATGAACTGTAAAATTAGAAAAACATGGAAATTATTAGCTTAAAAGTTAAAACGGTAGCTATCACAATCCTTTTGGACGGTAGGCATCTTTGACACGACTATTACAAGTTTAATTCTTCTTTTCTTCTCTTTATGGACAAAGGAAAAGATGGTTGCAAGCTTCTTTTTTACTTTTAAGTTGAGTAAGCAATGTCAGACTTTTTATCACCAACCGACCCACCTAATGAATAATACTAACAATAATGGCTATTAAGGATGGCTCGCAAGAAAACACATAAACTAAGATCTTCTTTTCTAGCATTATTAATCTATGTTGGATAAAAAACAATCGAAAAATTCTGTATACACACAATCCTAGACATAATTCAAGGATTCAGATGAATTTTATGTAGGATTGTATGTATAAATCGACCTCCACAAACAGTAATCAGTTACAAATGATTGTCAGTAATTAGATTTCTCATGAGCCAACATATGCTTGCAACTTGTGTGTGATGAACAGAATCTAGGCAATTATTATACGAAGAAGATAGAAGGAAGAGCAGCAAGCAAACCAGGCAATGAAGAAGATCTTGCTCTTCTGGCAGTGGTCGGCCGTGACGAAGTCGAAGTCGTACACCGCATACCGGCAGTCGTCGTCCGGCAAGGCGGCTGCAAGGTGGTCGTACCCTTCGCCGGGGCCGCCCACTTTGTCGACCATCACCACCCTCGACCCCTCGTCGATCTTGAACACTACGTACCTGGCCTGCTTCTTCCACTTCATCTCCATGAACGAGCTCCGGCACTCGTCAAGAACCTTCATTCCCGTCGTCGCCTGCAGCATGAGCGTACTTCATGGGTAAGAAGGACGTGAAACCATTGAAGGGTTCTGCTCTGATTTGCTTGTGGTGGGGAAAGCTCACCATCTTGAAGGCCATAGCCATGGCCGCTGTCGTTTCCTTCTCTTCTTTCCTCTTGCTGAAAACTTTTTCTGCTTTTGTTGATGGTGGAGACTGGATAGGAGCGCGGTGCATATATTAGAGTTGTTGTTCCAACAATGCCCCTGATTCAGAATCGTATTTACAGAGGACGACTGACCCCGTTGCACCTTTTTCATCGATTTTAAAAAGAAAATTTAAACCTAAGCTACCTTTTAAACCTATGTTGCAACGAAGATCCAAATGAACTAGAATGAAATGGAACAAATATATTTCGATGTTTGGTACAAAATTATCTTAGAAATAGTTATAGGAATGAAATTCTCTTGAAAATTAAATTCTTATTAAACATAAGAATTTCATTTCTTCTTATTAGGTAAGGAATTTAATTCCCAAGTTCATTAGAATTAAAATATATATATATATATATATATATATATATGATTGCACCCAACTCCTCCCTCCTTTGCCCCCTTTCCTCTTCAACTCCCTCCCTCCTCCACTACACTCGACCGCTTCCTCCCTCTGCCCCCTTCCTCTCCAACCCTTTCCCTCCTTAGCCCCCTCCCTCCTCTACTGCAATGAGTAACACCCATCGTCGTCCTACATCTATGTCGCCTCTCCAAACTAGCTCCGCCCAGTACTATCGACACTAGCACCCACCACGACTCCACCGACGCCGATTGCCTCTCCCACCACCACCACCACCACGCCCTCTCCAGACCCCAACCTTAAATCACCACCAAGCGATAAGAACAAAAGGAAGAAAAATAACAACGTCACATAGAGCAACAACAATGAAAAAAAAATAGTCGAGATGTGTGGAAGCTTTCAAGATCTGGTTGCAGGAGTGCATCTTGCCATCTTTATTGCCCATGTGGACTGCTTCTGTCACCTCGAGGTCACTTCATTGGCCCAACATTACCTTTGTTGGTGGTTGTTGGCATTTTACTTTTCATCTTTGCATCAAAAGACTTCCAAAGAAGAAAAGTGGAGGAGGAGGCCATTTCATTTCATTCTTCTTTAATTATATACTAAATACAGGAATAAAATAAAATTATTTCATTTCATTCCATTTCAAATTTTATTCATGTTTATTTTCATTTCAGTGCATCAAATGCTATCCAAGTCTTGATCTTAAACAAGGGTGTAATGGAATGTGCATTCTCATTTTTATGTCTATGATCCTTCAAGATAAAGTTTAAGCTTATATATTGAATAACGATAATCCGTACTATCATTACACACATCAACCAAATTTAGCAATTCTGGCGATTAAATTATTTTCTTTAATCAGATAAATAAACTAAGAAAAATGTAAAATTGAAGTATGTTGTAAGCCATGATTGGATCAAAAGGTTATATGTTTAAATTTTAAAACTAAAAAAATTGAAGACTGGATACTCACATATACAACTCCATTTTTTATTTATTTTGAAGTCTCCTATTGTTTTTTTTAAACCTTCTACAATGATTGGAAGCATTAGGTTTGTTTAGAAGTAGTTTTGTTAGGGTAATCTTAGCACAAGTTTTAAGAAGCTAATTAATCTCAATGGACAATTCAAAATTTTGGTCTTCTAAATTCCACATAGATATTTAAAAAATAAAATACCCGGTAATTTTTGTAGATTCTATCTTGGCAATGGTTGCAAAGTAGAAAACGACAATGGGACTGATAAGAACATGTCTGTCCTTGCCTATGATTTTTTTTTTCCTGCACATCTTTATTCTTCTAAAGTGCTGTCCGTGATTAAGCAAGATGATCTCAAAAAATTCACATATGCCAACTATAGCACCAAGAATAATGTCGGATCTTGATTTGAAATTGTACACTTTAAGCTTTTCAGAACTTATCATGGTGTTTGTGGCCCACTGAAATCAAATCACCTTAGGAATGTCTACTTGGAGGGAAAGGTATCAGAATGGCATGAAAAACAGAATGATTTAGTTGAGAAATGGATCAAAGAAGATAAAGTTGACAAAAGACTCTGAGGGAAAAAGTTTTCTGCACGTCTGCATTTCGTAGATTTGTGGAACACTGTTTCTTTTTGAATTTGAAAATCTAATAATTCAAATGCTCAATATCAAGGGTTCGCAAGGATTAAAATCCATCTTCGTAGGAGAAAGGACCTCCCCGCTGATATTTTTCATATACTAGGAATGTCTACTTAATTCACTTTAATAGGGTCTAGGACATCTATCACACCTCCACTTCTTATTGGGGAAATCCTCCTTTCTCAATGGGTTCTTACAACCCTAAGGGTCCACGTAAATCCCATGGGAAGCCATTTAGAGGATACAGAGGAAGAAGGGGTGATTGTGGTGGACAAGGTGCTAGTTCAAGCCAACAATGCATGGAAAAGGACTTCTTTTGGTTGTAGGGGTGGAGGATGTGCTTCGGGGTATAAGTTCGCTAAGCCTAGACCCATCCCTCAACAATCTGTCAACCTTAATCAACTACTATGGTGTAGTTGGTCAGAAGGAGTGGAACTTCCACCTTCCTTTCATATTCGAATCTCATGGACCACAAGGAGAAAATATATGCATACCGATATCAAAAAAAAAAACAATCTGCCAACCTTAGACTATTGCCTCGCCCTTTGCCTGATAATCCTATTGCACACACTCGTGTTTTTTTAACATTTCAACTAGGAATGGGAACTTCCATCTCTCTCTCAGGTTCGAATCTCACAGACCACAAGGAGAAAATATATACATACTGATATCAAAAAAAAACTAAGAATGGGAACCTCTCTTTCTAGAACCCGAACCCCCCTTCTTAGAATAATAATCCTAATAATTTACAAACTAGCTCTGAACAACTTGATGTTACTAGTGCTCTCGAGGGAAACAACCTCTTCGTAGCAATCCTCAACCCAAATCCTCCTCTACTATCTCTGGGCTTGTTCAATCCAAGGCTTGAAAATTAAAGAAAACTCAAATAAAAGCACTTCTTGTTGCTTTGGGGAACGTGGAAAACGTGGAATCTGAGGATGAAGCTGAAGCTAGCATTCCCACTCTTACCCAGCATGCTATTCCCCCAACATCTACTACAGTTAACTTCATTCATGTGCCTTTCATTCCTAATCTACATAAAATAAGGAATATTGCCTCCTATTCTGCTTCTCTACCTTCATCTCCCATAGATTCTCCTTCCTCTTTGTTGGATTGTTCTACTGATAAGGAAAACTTTACAAATGCCATTTTAATCTAGGCCTCATACTCTAAATTTTCAACTTTTTGATGTAAAATTGGCATTTTTTTAATAATGTTAATGAGATTAAACAATTCTTTGTTCATGTTCATGAACAGCAGAATCTCTCACTTGTTAACTTAGATTACAACAACGCCTGTGCAGAGTAGCTGAGTGCTCTACGTTTCTAATTTTCCTAATCCATGATTATATTAGCCTGGAATATTAGAAGATTAGGTAATAGTACCAAGCGTAGAGAACTTAGAAACCTTGTACGTCGATATAAATGCGATTTTCTTATTATCTATGAAACTAAGGCAGATTCTTTCTCTCAATCCCTTCATAGATCTATTAGGGGAGGTAGATTGAACTCCTGGGATTTTCTTTCGTCCCAAGGTTCTGCTAGTAGAATACTGATAGGTTGAAATGCCACAATTGCTTCTAATTTGAATATACACTTTGGGAATTATTTCCTCTCTATACAATTCAAAAACTTTGCGGATTTTTTAACTAGTGGCTCATTGGAGTCTATGATTCATAGCTCAGGAATCTACAACCATTAATGGGTGACAATTGAGTTATTAGTGGAGACTTTAACCTCGACTATAACCTCATTAGGTTCTCACATGAGCGGTCTAATAGGTTTGCCTATACTCCAATTATAGTTAATTTCAACAACTTCATTGCCACCTCAAGCCTCATAGACTTCTCTCCCAGTAACTGTTCCTTTACCTGGTTAAATTTTCAGGAAGAGACAATTATGGTTAGGCTTGATCGATTTCTTGTCTCTCTCAATTAGGAAGTCCACTTCCCCAAATCTAATTGCATTGGAAAAGCAAGATTGAACTCTGAACATATGCCTATTTGTCTTGATACTCAACTACCTGGGTGGAGACCTTTCTCCTTTAGATTTTATAAATCCTAGCTCCTTAATGATGACTTTGAAAATTTAATTCAGGACAGTTGGAGGAATTTTTCTACTAATGTAGATCCCATTAATTTATTGTCTTATATGTTGAAGGAAGTAAAAGGGGCTATTAAAAAATGACTTTTCTCTCATAGAAATGACTCTAGCATTAGACTTGTGGAAATTGAGAATTTGATTCTAAGATTAGATGTCCAATATGAATCGTCTCCTTTATCCATGAAAGAATGGATATAGAAACAATCTTTAAGATGAAAACATTTTAATATCCTCATTGAACAAGAAATTTACTGAAAACAATGTTCTCACATCCAATGGTTAAAAGAAGCTGATTTAAATACAACAGCTATCCTGACAATAAATCAATTGAAGGAATTAAATTTCCTCATAATTGTCTGGAAGTTCTTAATATATATTATACTGATGATATTCTTCTTTTCCTAGCTCCATTTGATACTTTTATCACTAATCTTAAAAGAATCCTATGTTGTTTTCAAACACGTTCTAGGTAAAAAATTAACTTTAACAAATCCTCACTCATTGGGATTGGAATACCTAAAAATTTAACTGAAAGGTACAATACTATGGTGAGATGTGCTAAAACTTGTGTTCCAGTCTCATATCTTAGCCTTCCCCTGCATTACAAAAGAGCATCTTATAATGATTGAGTGGTAGTCATAGACAAAATCATAGGTGATGTGTCTTATTTAATTACCGTAAGTGCAAGGCGTACTATGTAGTACGTGGCAAATACGGGTCGATCCCACAGAGAAAAGTGTTTTAGAATCAAAGATTTATTACCAATTATTGAAAACAAGGAGTTGACAAAGTTGATTAAGGACTAAACACTTAAGAAAAATTCAAAATAAATGAAGAACTAGGATTTTTGAATCCATTCATGTAAATATAAATGCATGATTAAATCCACTCTATGTTTTTCAATTGATCTAAATAATTTGATTCGATGATTCTTATCTTAACAAGCATAATCTATATGCAATGCACCATAGACTATCAAGTCAAGGAATAAAAATACAGAAATTAAATTAAATCAAATGACATATGATGGAATTGAGATTATACACACAACCCCCAATTAAATCTTCCCTAAGCATAGATTAAAAAGATGAAATCAATGTTAATCTATCAAAGTTTTTTGATTCATTGAATGATCTGTGTAATATACATCCAACCCACATATTCATAGCATTCAACATAAAGAGAAAACATAGAGCAATTTAATCATGACATATAATATTACATGAACATCATCTCAATCCTAGATCTAGAAGATTAGTCACACATGATTACGTAAAACAATAAAATAAAAGAAAGAAGAGAAGAAATACAAGACATAATTAAATAAAAAAACTTTTTATTGAAGGAAATCTGAGATTACACTGATGATCTTCAGGATCTCCCAAAACAGAAGAAAAGAAAGAGAGTATAAAACCTTCATTCCTTCCTTCCTTCGGGCTCCATAGATCAATATAAGGGATCCTTTTATAGGCTTACAATAACTTACTTATGTGAGAGACAAATCTGAATACAAAATTTAATCTTCAATTTTGAATACAAGATATTTACAACTGAGAATCTTATCTAAAGAAGACCATGTCAAAAATATCTAGTGCAGGCACTAGAAGGCGTCGGATCTGCATCTAGGCATGTAACGCCTCGATCCCGGGCACACTACCAAATCACAGTATCCCAAGCATAATTACACTAATTACAGAAACAAATATAACTGTAACCAAGGCTCACCTTCAGGATCACAATGTGCGGCTAGAAGCTCCAATTCCTGCACCGGAACCTGGCTGCACGCGGTCTGCACTTGAAAACCAAATAGTACACGTGAGTGACATCTAAGTCACCCAGTACGCGCCTCAAAACACACAACCACAAACAAAACTCGGCAAAACCAAAAGAAACTCGTTTCTTATTATTTTGCAAAAACTTGGTTTTCTTCTTTTTGAAAATCATCCTTTCTTTTATTAAATAATCACTTGGGAATTCAATCCCAAAACCATATTCTTTTTCTTACAAAACATTCCTTTACATTTCTTTCAAAAACCTTTTGGAATTTATTTATTTTTTCCAAAACAATTCCATTTTCAATACTGGGGATTTCTTCCCAAAACACACTTTTCAAATACACATTCTAACCAGATCCAGCCTAAAACACAATGCCCTATTGGGCTCAAAATCAAATCATAAACATTGACTGGCAACTGGTTAAAACATCATCATT
>JAMKQA010079093.1:0-10938 GCA_024699735.1 Posidonia australis
AGGTTCTAAACATGCTTCATTCAAATACTGAAATGACATTAAGAAGATAAAAATGGAGGTAGAAAGCCTACCTCACGAAGTATTCCTTCTTGCAATATGAGAGATAAGAAAACCCTTGTTGCTTTGGAAGGCTCTAGGACGCAAGAGGGTGCTCCGGGGAATGAAAATAAGCTACTGGATTGGTGGAGAGGCTCGTGCAGAGGTCGGGCTTTAGAGCAGAAAATGGCTGGTTGCAAGGTTTCTACTCAAGATTCTCAACTCTCAGGATTTTTCCTCTCCTTGAAAGTGGTGCCTATGGGGGTCCTTTTATAGGGAACTCTCAGGGGTAAGTTATGGGTATAAGGAGAGCCTCGCAGACGAAAAGCCTGGAATATTCCACAGCACATTCGCTGCTGGAGGTAACAGCCAAGGAAGGTGGAAAGCCAACAGTCGCAGCCTGCGCAGCGTTGTGCGCCAGGGATGTGCGCTGACTAAGTGCGCCACCTATGTGTGCTAGGGAAGTGTGCTAGGTTGGTGTGCTAGGTTGGTGTGCTAGCTAGGTGTGCTAGGTTGATGTGCTAGCTAGGTGTGCTAGGTAGGTGTGCTAGGTTGGTGCTCTCCCCTATTGTCCTGGTTTTTAGATTGGGCTGCATGCTTGCTACGGGTTCATGGATTGGTTCAAGGGTCAACCATATCCAAAGCAACATCCGGAGTCTTATCAATGAGTCACCTCAAAATCGATGTGTCTACACTAGGAGCTCATGAGCTTCTCCAGTGAAGTCAAAAGCAAAAATAT
Source organism: Posidonia australis (assembly GCA_024699735.1). Taxonomy (NCBI): domain Eukaryota; kingdom Viridiplantae; phylum Streptophyta; class Magnoliopsida; order Alismatales; family Posidoniaceae; genus Posidonia; species Posidonia australis. The sequence continues at coordinate 776 of JAMKQA010079093.1, forward strand.
ACAATGGCTCTCTTCAGATTTTTAGCATAGATAGAAGAACACTAACTTACTTATTGGATAAAGTAACTGCTCAAAAACAATATTGGATAAAATCGACAAGAAAGATCCAAAAAAAAGTAAATAATCCTATTTAGAAAATTCGATCTTAAATTGCTGATATTCTCAATGTGTATGCGAGCGTGCACAAGAATAAAATCCTGCATTAACAGATCAAGGCACCATGGAACCAAATGATTCAAGATCCAATCAATCAGGTTGTCAATCCAGCTAGAACTTGCCTAGGGCACAAAGAATTAGTAAACGGGTTGCTTTACTACAACATGCAAGAACCATGCAAATAGATAAATACGTAATCAGGCCCAAGGAACTGCATGGTTATGAAGAATTGAGAACCACCACTCTCTTTCTGAATGACTCATGCTCTGGCATCTTTATGTTTGGACTTGTTTTTACTTTTTTGAACTAAGGTTTATGTAGTTATTATCTAATGCTTTTGGCCTTTAAAATTGTCAGTGCATGGTGGGATTCCATCTTTTATTTAAAATAGAAACCGCATACACTTACTAGTTCTACATGCTATTTCCAGAAGAAATGAGGAACACATGAATCTTGCATAAGTATTTCGTAAGCAAGGCTTGCTTTTGAACGATTTACAGAAAAGAGGTCATGGATGGCAGGAGTAGTGGAAGAAGAAGAAGCTTTTTATTGTGTTGGTAGTAAGATTGTGCTTGGGAATGGGCATGGGAATAGGAGTGGGTATGGGTATGGGAATGACGTGAGAATGGACCGAAAGAGGCTGTGTAGGTGTGGTGGTGGCAGTGAAATGAAAGAAGGGGGTTGTGCGGGTGTGGTGGTGGTGGTGAAATGCGGTGGTGAAGATGATTGCCGGCTAGTGTGTGTGTGTGTGTGTACCGGGACGTGTGGTGTTGAGCAGGGAAAGATGGGGGTCTATGTGTGTGTGGAGTTGAGCAGGTGCGTGAAGCTCCGAAGAAGCTGATGGTGTCAACAAAGCTCCTCCTCTCCTTCCAATCTCTTCTCCGACGCGACGGAGAGCCTCCTCTTTTCACCTTCCAGTTTTCCTTGATGATTTGTCGAAGCGACGCTGTGGAAGGTTGGTGGCTTCTCCTCTTGTGTGGAGAAGCAAAGGAGACAGGTTGATGGAATAGGGAGAGGTATAGATGTCGGAGTGGTGGGCGATGATGCTGGGCCACTGAGGAATGAGTGGTGGGCGACGACACTGTGAAAGGTTGGTGGCTTGTCGTCATGTGCGAAGAAGTAGAGGAGACGAGATCGAAGCATGGTCGAAGGAGTGGGGGCCAACGTTGTAGAAAACTTCTGGCTTGTCATCTTGTGCGAAGAAGTGGAGAAATAGGGAGAGGTCGAAGTGGTGGACGGCAACGCTACGGAAGGAGTGGAGGGTGCTGAAGTCGCTTGTCGTCTTGTGCGGTACACAGGGGTTAGGGACACGGGGTGAAGGAAGAATAGGACGAGGAATGGCGTCGTCATGCCTAGGGTTGCGCAGGAGAGGAGAAGGGAGACATAGAAATCGAGCCAAACGGCCTAGCCGGTCTGGCCTAGTCCAAGAAAAACATAAGCTGGGCCCAAAAAAACTCAACACGGGTAAGGCGAGATCAGGCCCGTCGTGGGCCTTAGGCCAGGCCAAGCCCAAGGGCACGGCCTATCTGACCCAGCTAGGTAGGCCTAGACCGGCCTGCCTAAACAGGCCATGCTAGAATGATTATGGTATTATTCGACTCAAGGAGTTCATTCTCCTTTATCTCTATGTCATTTGCAGTAGATATTAGAGATAGACCGAATAGATTAGCTTTCCATCTCTATGTAGTGACTCTGCTAAAGGAGCACAGTCTGACATAGAAGCTTCTGTGGTCAGTTGGCATTGTGTTAGGTGGCATGAGTCTCAAGGTCGGTCTGATAGTAATGAACATGCAAGAGTATGATGTTATACTAAACATGGATTGATTGACATAGCATTCGGTAATAATTGACTGTATTAAGAAGAAAGTGCTTATAGAGTGTTCTAGAAGGGGCATGTGTTTTGTACAGAGAATGATACTAGGTAAACCAAAGTTTGTGATCTCTGCAATGAAGGCTTTCCGTTCTCTAGTGAAAGGTTGTGTAGGATACCTAACCAATGTAGTCATTTCATCCTCGTCGACTCTGGGAATACATGATATTCCAGTCATTTGTAAATACCTAAATGTTTTTCCCAAGGAGTTATCAAGAGTACCACCACATAAGGAGATTGAGTTCCTGATCGATTTGATGTCAAAGTCTGACCTTATTTCCAAGGCTTCATATAGAATAACACTAGTAGAGTTGAGAGAACTCAAAAAATCGTAGCTTGACAAAGGATTCATTAGGTTAAGTGTGTCACATTGGGATGCACTTATTTTATTCATCAAGAAAAAGGATGATTCACTTTGATTGTATGTAGATTATCGAATGTTGAATCAGATAACAACAAAAAACAAATTTCTTTTGTCCATAATAGATTATCTGTTTGACCAATTACAGGCAACCTCAATCTTTAGAGGATTGACCTAAGGTTAGGATATTACCAATTGAGGATCTAGAAATTAGACATCCATAAGACAGTATTTCGAACTCAGTATGGTCATTACGAGTTCTTGGTAATATTTTTTGGACTGATGAATGCACCATCTGCATTTATGGATCTAATGAATAAAGTGTTTAGGCCATATCAGGATCAATTTGTAGTGATATTTGTAGACAATGTGCTGCTTTACTCTTTAGATGTAAAAACTCACCAAACGTACTTAAGGATAGTGTTGGAGATGCTGAGATAGCATCAATTATATGCTAAATTCTCCAAGTATAAGTTTTGACTCAACGAAGTTGTGTTCCCTGGCCACATCATCTCAAGAAATGGTATTAAAGTACAATCTGCATTTCTATATGCCTCAAGAGGAGGAAGTAAGACAAATTATTAAATGAAGCTCATCGGTTTAAGTATACTATTGATCCAAGAAGTACCAAAATATACAAAGAATTGAAAAGGAACTTCTGGTGACCTAGGATGAAAAGAGATATAATTGAACATGTGGTAAGATATGTGACCTACCAAATGATCAAAGCCGAACATCAGAAACCTGGAGGGACACTACAGCCTCTAAATATTCCAATATAGAAGTAGGAGCATATTACCATGGACTTCATGATAGGATTATCCAAGACCAGAAGGAAAAATGATACAATGTGGGTAATTGTGGACCGACTCACGAACTTAACCCAATTCTTAACTATGAGGATGAATCTCCTTTACCACAACTAGCAAAGTTGTATGTGTCTAAGATAATCTGTTTGCTGTCTGACAGAGATATTCAGATCACATCGAGATTTTAGAGAGATTTGTAGGAGGCATTTGGCAACGTATTGAATTTTAACACTGCTTTCAATCCCCAGTTAAATGGTCAAACTGAAAGGATTATCCAGACATTGGAAGACATATTGAAATGTTATGTTCTAGCTAGGAAGATCACATGCCATTGATCAACTTCGCCTACAACAATAGTAATCACTCCAACATTGAGATGACCACATATGAAACTATATATAGAAGACCATGTAGGTCGCCCACTTGTTAGAGCGAGGTGCTCGAATGCCAACTCCTTGGTTTAGAGATCATACAGTAATATTCAGACAAAGTGGATCTGATTTACAACAGATTAATGACTACATAGAGTAAACAAAAGAACTATGCAAATAGGAAACAAAGACCTTTAAAGTTCGAAGTGAGAGACTTCGTTTTCCTGAAGGTGTCACCAACCAAGGGAGTAATGAGATTTGACAATAGGAAAAATTGAATCCTTGTTACATTATGCTGTATAGAATCTCTAAGAGGATTTATGAAGTTGCCTACAAGTTGAAATTGCCTTTGGACCTATCAAATGTGCATAGCATATTTCATGTCTCTATATTGAGTAAGTGTTTGGTTAGTGCATCTCAGGTAATACTGGTCCGATCAGAAAGTTGCAGGAGGACTTATCTATGGTAGAGGATGCCATCCAAATTCTTGACAGAAAGGAGCGAGTCCTGAAAAACAAAATAGTTCCACTTGCATAGTTCAATGGCAACATCATGACTCAGAGGAAGCCACTTGGAACAGTGAGGTGGACATCCATTCACAGTACTGTGGATACAGGATTTTCGTGAAAATGTTTCGGTTTCGTCGATTCGCTTGTGTCTCTTTGGTTGTATTCAATTCCTCCACTCCACAGATATTGAAATCGATGTGATCGCTACTCTCAATTTGCTTTCTCTGACCTTCAAGACACTTAGCAAAATTTATGAATATAGTGGATTCAACTACTTTAGAACAACACCATCATTGTCTAAGAGTATCCATACCGATGAGATTCTTCCTCCTTTTCTTTTCCTTGTAAATAAAATCAAAATATACATATTAATAAAGTGTAATAAATAATTCAACAAAATAAATTACAATTAACTTGAAACAAAAGGGAAGATACTTACATGGGGCTCTATCCTCCTAATTACAACTAAATGTAAATATCTAGCTATAAAATGTAAAGTATGTAATATGAAAAAAGCTAAAAAGAAAGTCCCCTTTTAATTATAAAATGTATGCATGGAATGGAATGATAGCGATCAAAGATGGTGGAAGACATAAGCTCTCTAAAACCTTTCCCAAAGTTTTTTTCTTCAAGTTCCCTCTCCCCCTTTCTTCTCTCTTATTTTTTCCGTCCAAAATTCCTCACTCACAAATCCTGCTTGAATTGTTTTGTCCTTTTTTAAAGGTTGACTCCCTATGGTATGTATAAAGGCATGGGTGAGTCAAAAAAATGTAAGAAATCTAAAATTCTCAAGGCATTACAGTTATAGCAAAGAATTTCCATTTCTGATATGAAAAAAGCTAGAATAACTGCGTTCTATGTAGGACACAGTGTAGCCTATGTTTTACAACCTTCAAACGCTCAACCACATTAATGAAGGAATATTCTCCCCATTAATAGACAATAAAGTCTAATTAAATCTTGATTAAAGTCATGTACAATCTACAAAATTATTCTTAAATGGAAATAATTTAATTTCAAAATTATTCCAAAAAAAGAAAGAAGAAAACAAATGGTGACTTAACGGTAAGGTGTAAGACACACATAACTATGCGACTAATGTAGACACAGAGACTTTAGCATCTTACACATCTAGGCTCAAAACTTGCCAAATTTAGGTATCAGGTTAAATGTGGTAAATTAAATCATTTCATGAGTTAATAAGCACCTCTAAATAAGGCACAAAGAGTTGTTCAAAAGAATAGAAAATTAATTTGAGTCCAAAAAAGGAAGATTTGACCGATTTAGGAGGGAAATGACCTAGACATGTAAAACGCTGATGTTCCAGCATTCAACATAGGACGCAGTCGTTGTAGTGTCTAACGTTGAATGCTGTCTCCTACATGTCTAATGTCCTAGATTAGCAAATGAACATTAGGAGAACTCTTAGACTGAACAAAAGGCCTTTAAGGTTAAATGCAACATGATGTTGTGTGATGAGACTTAAGAAAAAAATAAGAGTGTCAAAACAAAATATCTATAGATTGTCCCTCCTTGAAGGTGATTTTGACACAAAACTAGCATCAATGGACAATAATATTCCCGTACGACACTATCTAGGAGGTTTCCGATTAAAAAGAAGAAGAACCAACACTTGGATGTGAATTTAAGCTACCATCAAGCTGAAAAGGGATAAAAAATCCAACACCTAGATATGAGTCTAGGCTCCCACTAAGTTAGATAAGAAATAAAGGAATCGAGTTGAATAAGGCATCCAACACTCAGAAAAAATAAAATATTCCATCACTCACAAGCTAGCCACTCTCTATCGCCCTCAAACTGGTCAAGTGGAAGTGTTTAACAGACAAATCAAGCAAATTTTAAAAAAGATTGTCAAACTTAATAGAAAGGATTGATCTAAGTGATTGAATGATTTGTGGGCCTATCGAAGCGCATTTAAGACCAATCAAGGTATGTCTCCTTATAGGCTTGTTTTAGGAAAAACTTGTCATCTACCTCTCGAGTTAGAACATAAGGCAGTTTAAGCTATCAAGTAATTAAACATGAACATAGAATCAACGAGGCAGAAAAGAAAATTACAATTAGCTGAACTTAAAGAATTGAGGAATGAAGTATATAAGAACTCAAAAATCACTAAGGAGAGAACCAAAATCTTTCATGATAAAATAATTTTAAGAAAACTATTTTTACTAGTTCAGAAGGTTCTCCTTTACAATTTTAAGCTTCACCTATTTTCAAGAAAATTAAGGTCTAGATGGACTAGACCTTATTTGCTCAAAGTGGTCTATCCATATGAAGCTGTGGAAATTAAAAATCCAAAGAATAAAGAATTTTTCAAAGTCAATGGTCAACTTCTCAAACCACTCTTAAAATTACCCACGGAAAAAGAGTGAGGGCATGAGTCTCCATAATTATCAATATCTTGGATAAGTTGTGAAGACATCATGTAAATATAAATAAATTGTACATATCCTTTTCTTTTCTTAGCAGAAGAAGTAATTCATCCCAGATCAAGTATCATTCTCCTTACTTTATTTCAATTCATGGATCATATCATATTGTGCATACATAGTGGACAATGCATGATTTAGGTATGAGGGAAATCTTCTCTGTGTCTTTTCATTTTCTGTATAAAAAATAAAAATAAAAATAAATAAAAAATCCAAACAAAAAAATAGGAATTATCCATAATTATTTAGTTAGTTAGGGGTGGATAATTGACTTTGAGTTGGAGTTCAGAGGTAAAGCCAATAGAATGGAATCTCTTGAACCCTAAAGTGGAGACAAGACCTAAAAAATAGCATCATCTGGATTATCCTTAAACTCATATGTACATTATCTTGTATTTACACTTTAATCCTTGACTATGGGAAATAAATGAGGACTTGAAACACTTGAGCATTGAAAAAAAGCTAAAAGTCTAACAATCATTAAATAACTAGGTAACTGTGCCTTAGGAAGCATTAGATATTTATGTGAAAAAGTGATTGGAGGACAGAAGCATGGGAAAAAAAATCTTTTCTTTATAACCTTGGTTACTTGAGTAATTAAGTCCTTAAAGGTGTCTCAACACCCGATGTCCTAAAGTCGTCTAGTTTGAAAATCACTAACCTAAAGTTCGCTACATAGGTAGCCAAGAAAAAGCCTAAGAGAGTAAGAATAAAGTTCTCTGAATGGTTTAAATATCATGTACAAGTGTTAAGGTTGAACTTAAAAATCCTTTTTAAAGACTATCTTCACAAATACAAGGTACATGTGAGTCAAATTCAAAAAAAGATGGTGTGAAAGATAGGATAAAGTCTCCATGACATGGGAAGAATAGAGAAAGATCTTGACTTGAGGTGGAACTGGAGAATAAAGACTTAAGGTATCTTAGAAGCTTCCTAACTAGTTAAAAGCGATTATCTTAGTAGATATGTTGAACAAGAAGCTCTCAGTTAGCTGGAGAAGTGAAATTTAGTGGCGACGTATTGTTAGAAGATTCAATGTGACTTACTTACATTGCTACAAAGAAGGTAATGCTGCAGCTGATTATCTTGCTAAGGAGAGTGCTCGTCTTCATCATTAGAAGTTATACTCGTGTTTCCAGGATTTGCCTAAGGAGCTTAGAGACATTTGTAATTTGGATAGATGGGGTGTTCCTAATATACGTACTAGAGGGGGTACAGGTTAGTCTTTTTCTCCTCTTCTTTTTCCCAAAGGCATGGATTTTGGAGAGGAATTTTTTCAAACTAACCATTGGACTAGTGATTGATGTGTCCATATCCTCTATTGAGGTGAATCATTATTTTCCTACTGCTTGTTCCTTTTAGTAATTAATTAAAAAAAATTCTTTGATTGCCTAAAAAAAACTAGTTAAAAGATTATGGATAATGATAGTAGTAATAATATTTTTCTTTCCATTTCTTATCCCCTTTCTTCTGAGATTTTGTAGGTAAATCCATCATAAATCCTCACGAGACATCACTCATCCACTAAGTAATCTAGGAGTTTAAAAACTTACTGCACGTGCTAAGTGCAACCACAATTCTCACAAAAGTGAGTTAGGATTTTACCATTTTTCATAAGATTAGGTTAGGCTTAAGTTTCGCTTAAAGACTAGCAAAATATTGGTATAGAGGTATTTGATAATCACATAATTCATGCAAATGTTATTCTCATTCATGTTTATAAGTAATACTTCTCGAGAATGTTTTATGCAAATTTTGTAGGAATCAGATGGTTAGGTTAAGGAATAAAGATAAAGGAAGAAAAAGACAAATTTAGGCATAAATCCATAAAGGCATACATAAAAGACAAATCCCAAAAATTAAATTCTCAACAGATACGAGATAACATACCAATGAATTCGAGATTTCGAATCAATGAGATCTGAGAGAGCTGAGTGCCTCTCAGGAGTCAGATGGCAATTTGGACAACTCCCATGCACCCGAATTTAAGATCTTTGATTATTCTTCCGTGAAAATCAAGAATACAATGAATATGTTATGTATTCGTATCAAATAATTATAAATACAATTGGATTTGTTTCTAACAGAGTATGAACTTGTAGGCCTATAAAAAGATCAATACTGTATTGTAATAGGAGAGGAGTTTTGGGGAGTACAATTAGGTTGAAGCTTTTTACCTCCTTGTGTGCTAATTCCAAGACCTCTTCCCATGTAATTTCCAAGTGATATCAATAAAGATTAAATTTTGTTCTTTTTAATTATGTTTGATACTTCTTCTTCTTCTTTTCTCTTGTGTTATGATATTTTAATGAGTAGTTAAGTTTTTAGTTCTAAGACTGAGATGAAGTTTATATGAATTGGAATGTTATGATTAAGTTTTTCTCTCTCTTGTGCTTTCTTGATATAATTATGTAAACCGGATGTATATTACATAGATTACTTATCATTCGATAAACTTTGACAAACTAATATTGAATTAATCTTTTTAGCTTATGCTTAGAGAAGACTGAAGTGGGAGTCATGTATATAATCTTAGATGTATCATATATCATTTGATTAATTTGATTTTATGTATTTTTATTCCTTACTTGATATTCTACAATGTGTTACATATAGTGTATGTTTGTTAGGGTAAAAATCATTTAATCAAATATTGAGACCTAAAATAAGAGATAAAGTAGATTTAATCATACATTTTCAACTTCACTTAAATGGATTCGAAACCTTAAGTTTTAATTAATTTAATTGCATTCTAATTGCCTAATTCTAGTTTTTAAACATTAACTCTTCTAAACCCTTTCAATAATTGATAGTTAATCTTTATTTTTGAAACTCTTTTATCTGTAGGATCGTTCCGTACTTACTGATGTGCTACCATGTATGTCGTGTACTTGCAATAAATAAAATTTACAGATCAGCTACCAGATGTTGACACAGTTTCAGCACGACCGCCTTCAACAAATGGAGTTTAGGCACTTCTTGTCCATTCCTAGATAGAGATGGGACTCTTAGAGTCTATGGCAAAGTGTTATCATCACTGCAGGAACTCAATTGTTACTAAAGTTGGAGAGCTGGTCCTTTCCCTAGAGGACATGGTGTGATTGACAAGATTATGGGTGATTAAACGGCCCGTTACCGGCTTACCATACACTTTTGTTGTCTCCTTGGCACTATACTAGATTGAGAATTCTCAAGGAACTGCAACATAGCTTGGGGATGATGCTAATCAATAGCTTCCTGCTTTCCTACCTGTTTTGTTCAGATACATGCTCTTCAACCATGCTTCGTCATGGATCTCAGTCCTGTTCCTACCTTTGCTAGCTGACCTAGACTAAATCGAAAAGTATGCATAACGAGCAGCTTGCTTGTCACACTTGTATTCGGTCTTCTTCAGATTCTCAAACAGTAACTCTCGTCAATTAAATGGAAACTTGTCATTTTTCCAGGTATATAAACCTTTTCTGTTCTTCATTAAGCTTTAGTATATGTGTGACCATGCCAGTGGAACCACTGGGGCGCGGTTCACCAAAACCTGACTCCGGTGTGCGGGAACACACTGGGAGGTCCGATACAGTCACGGCGAAAATGGTGAATCCGGAGGAAGAGACAAGACTCGGAAACACCAAAGGGAAGACAA
>JAMKQA010079094.1:0-14157 GCA_024699735.1 Posidonia australis
GCAACTGGTTAAAACATTATCATTTCTTTTTAGGATTTTAGGACCATTTCATCAGTCCAATCCTGACCAAATCACATTTCACTTTCTTTATTCATTTCCACTTTTCTTTACTGTTGTTACCTTGAGCAGGGGTAACCAGGCACACAAGCAGTAGGCGAGGACATCCTTCCCTTACCTTCCTGCACTGCCGCGATGAAATTCCCCGAGTGGGATGTCACTGCCCTGGCCAACCGGCGTCAATTTCATTTTCGTAAGTGCACGGGGATACGTCTCTGTCTGACGCCCCAGTCGGTGACTCAAACAACTAGGTCCAATGACCTAGGCTCAGCCTACACCATCGGTGACCCGAACAACTAAGCTCAAAAGCCTAGGCTCAGCCTGCACAGCTACGAGCTCGGTGACCCGAACAACTAGGTACAATGACCCAAGCTCAGCCTACACCGTCGGTGACCCGAACAACTAAGTATGAAAACCCAGGCTCAACCTACACCGCTACGAGCTCGGCAACCACATTATTAGTGTTCCATTTCAAAACCATTTTTCATTTCATTCCATTCTTCTCGTTGCAGTACTTTATTTCCTTGCAACACTTGACCCTCCACTGGGGTCCTAACTCAAGCCATGAAAACCATGCTTAAAGTCATAAATTGGGTCTCATGCCCAAAACCACATAAAACCATCTTTTTCATTCATTAATAGGGTCTAAAACCCAAAACCACATCCAAATCCATTTGTCTGGGGTTCCACATGCCTCCATGTCATTACATAGGGAAACATAATTCATATAAACCCACCATACCATTAAAACCATTTAACATTCATTAAAATTCACATTTTTTACATCCCAAGTTTAGGGCAAAAACGGCATACCGAATTTTCAATTCAGTATTCCGAATTTCCCTGTTTCGGTATACCGAAAATTTTCGATATGCCGAAACCCCCTGTTTTGGTCGATTTGGTGTTTTCGGTCTGCTGAAATCAGGTATCTGGCTTAATCTGTCAGGATTTCGGCATACCGAATTCCTCGCAAACAGGGCACACCTCTGTTCCACAACGTCGGAATTCGCCCAAAGTGGGAGTCCCGATCGGACCCCCAAACATACACCAACAATTTCCATAAAATCATGGGGTGTAGACCCTTAAGTCTACTTCAAAACCCCTTAAACCATTCATGATTCCATCAATCATACAAGGAGATATAAATTCGCAAGGGAAACATGCTCAAAGTTAAACTTTAAAACATTCAGGGCATACCTACCCAAAACTCAAAAAATTCACACAATCTAGCATGATCCCTACACATTCACATCATTTATCTCATTTCCATCATCCCTACTATTTTTCTACGATTTTCCATGCATTTGTCACAATTTCTCTTGCAATAAACCCACTGTTAACAAAACACCGAACGGAGGAAAGGAAAAGGGGTCGCGTACCTGGCTCAACTCTTGGCGACCCTCCCTGTCCTCCTACGAACCTCCTCGCGCCTCGGCGAAGCCTCCTCTACTAGCGGAACACACGAGCGACTCACCACCTCCTTGGTTACGCGTCGATCCTCTCCCTCCCCTCCTCTCTCTGTCACCCCGTCCTCTCTTCACATGTTGCAGCCTCCATTTATCCTTCTCTCCACCCGCGTCGCGTCGGCCGCCCATCGCGTCGGAGGAGACGGCGAGGCACGGACCGGTGTCATTGGTGGCACGGGTCGGGGAAGGGAAGGAGACGGGGGAAAAGTAGTGTGCGGCTCATGAGAGGAAGGAAAAGGAAGAAGAAAAAGAAGGAAAAGAAAGGAAGAAAAGACATGCACGCAAAACGAGACGATTGTGCACCCTTAAGTCGGACTCGACATTGGTCCCAAATCACAAACAAACGCACAGACAACCAACCACAAGCTCACCCAAACAAGAAACAACCGTTATCCATTAATAAACCATTTAAGCAATAATACAATTAATCACATGGTTTACAAATAAAAATTGATAATCAGGCCCAGATGTCACAGACGGGGATGACGCAATGGTGGCGAGCTCCTCCTCCTACCACCTCTCCCTCAGCCCTCTCTCATCTCTCCCTCATTCTCCCCCTCTCCCTCTGTCGTGTAGGAGAAGGAGTGGAGTGAAGAAGAAGAAGGAGGGAAGGGAAGAGAGTAGGGCCTGTGAGGAGAGAGAAAAAAAAAGAAAAGAAGGAAAGGAAAGAAAGAGGGAAAAGAACCCACGACACAAGACCAAATCACACAACCTCCCATGTCCACGTAACTCCTATAAATAGGGACCAACCACCGGGACACATCGATAAACTTCCATAGCTCAGGGAAAATCCTCTAACTTCCACGAGGGTTAGCACAATACCACAACCACTCAACACTAAAAAGGCCAAAAATCCACATTGTAGGAGTAAAACGCTGCTCGAACTGTATTTTACAATAAATACAAGGAATTCAGCGTCTAACGATCCAAAAATCTATTAAAATATCTGACTAAAAATGTTAATCTAGGTTTGGATTGTTACAAAAGAAGTTAGGGATTGAAAGAGGGAGACATCTTCAAGCCCAATGCGATTTCCTAATAAACACATTTACTAATACTAGATCCACCCCCAATTATCCCGACCAAGTATACTCCACAAACACCAAAAGTACAACCAAACGGGAATTAATTTCCCAAAACAAAACTTACAACATTCAATAAATCCTTAATTGACAAAATGCACCTATAAGTTGCACCAAGAACTTGCGCTAGCATTGCGTGCCTGTGTGTTGTGCTAGGTTTTTGCACGTACTACACACACAGCCTTATGCTAACCTTAAATGTTACATCCTACCCTCCTTAGAAAGAATTTCGTCATCGAAATTCACTCCCAAGAAAACAGATAGGGGTACTGAGAGCGGATATCTTCCTCACGTTCCCATGTTGCTTCCTCCTAGCCATGATGCCGTCAATGAACCAAAACGAGCATAATCACTTTGTTCCTCAAAACTTACTCCTTTTTGTCGAGAATCTAGATGACATCCTCCTTCGTAGATAAGTCTGCTTGCAATTCCCCTAGCTACGTAAGTTTAACTTGGGACGCATCCACCAGGTAATTCCTCAACATTGACACAAAGAACATGTTATGCACACTTGACAATTTCGGAGGTAATTCCAGCTTGTAGGCAACTTCGGCAACACTCTTAGAGATTCTGTAAGGTCCAATATAACGAGAACTTAACTTTCCCTATTTACTAAATCTTGTTGCTCATTTTGTTGATTATACCTTTAGAAAGATGAAGTCTCTTACTTCGAATTCTAAAGGTCTCTGCCTCCTATCAACATAACTTTTTTGCTTACTCTATGCAACTGCTAATCTTTTGCAAATCAGTTCCACCTAATCTGCATATTGTTGCATAATTTCTGGTCCCAAAAGTTGACGTTCACCTACCTTACTCCAAAAAGTGGGCATCCTACACAATCATCCATACAAAGCTTTATACAGGGCCATTCCGATACTAGAATGATAACTATTATTGTAGGCAAACTCAATTAAAGGCAAATGATCCTTCCAACTACCCTTGAGATCGAGAATGCAGGCCTTCAACATATATTCTAGTGTCTGAATTATTCTTTCAATCAGTCCATCCATCTGACGATGAAAAGTAGTACTAAAATTCAATACTGTATCAAATGCCTCTTGTAATACCCTCCAAAACCTGAAGGTAACCTAAGTATCTCTGTAGGACACAATGGACATAGGACCCCATGCAGATAGACAATCTCAGACGCATATAATTCTGCCAGCTGTGCTAGAAGAATATCCACTCGGATTGTCAGGGAATTTGTTGACTTCGTCAACTGATCCACAATTACCCACACAGTATCATTCTTTCTTCTGATTTTGGGTAATCTTGTCACAAAATCCATGGTGGCATGCTCCCATTTCCATACCAGAATATCCGGAGGCTGTAAAGTCCCACCTGGCTTTTGGTACTCGATCTTTACCGTCTAATAAGCCACGCACCTAGCCACATACTTAGCTATCTTCCTTTTCATTTCAAGCGACCAGAAATTCCTCTTTAAGTCTTTATATATCTTGATGCCTTTTGGATGAATTGTCTACTTAGTTTGGTGTGCCTCATCCAACAATATCTATTTAACTTCCTCCACTTGCAGCACATACAATCACAAGTCAAATCTTAGTTCACCATCTGGACCAATAAAGAAGTGAGGTGCCTCTCCTAACTACATCTTTTGACTTGCTCAATGTTGACAAATGGCAGTAGCCCTAAGTTAGGGCTAGCAGTGGTAGAGATATATTCTAAGAGGATTCAAGTTAAGGTAGAGAATTATTGAAATATGTCTTAAATCTAAGGTTTCTACAACAAAACTTTAGGCAGACGTCCAACCGGATGTCTGCCACTTCATCTAAAAGAAGGGGTTTAGGCATCAATGCTTGAATGGACGTCTGACCAGATGTCTGCCACTTTGCCTAGATTGGATAGTACATGAACAGATGTCGAACTTAAACGTCCACTACTCTTCTGGGAATGATTAGAGCATCAGCGAACGTCTGACCTAGACGTTCGCCATTTATCTGGAAATAGTCAGAGACTTAATGGATGTCTGCTGCGTCTATTTTCTTAGAGCTAGGCTTTTCACCTCGAAACGAACGTCCTACCAAGTGTTCGTTACAGCAAACTATTTATATTATAACCAGTTTTAAGGTTTCTAAGAGTTGCTCATTTCATTGTAAACCTTGAAGGAGACGTGACGACTGTTTCTCTAATCTCTTCCCTTACTCTTATAACATCTTAAAGCACTGTGAAACCTTCTCCTCACCGTCGTTTATGGATGTAGCTCTTTGTGATAGACCACGTAAATTCATATCTTCTCTTTTGTTGCATGATTATTTGTTTTGTATATTTGTGGTCCTTTTCTCTATCTTTTCCGCATTCATTGTTTTGTATATTTGTTTTGTATATTTGGCAAAACAAAGGATTTTGGTTACCGCCAACATTCTCATAGACGCCCCCTCTCTCTCTCATACATGTATGTTGTAGGGCTATTTTCTAAAATCTCTCTCTTTCTTTTTCTTTCACTCTAACAAAAGTAAGCCCACTTCTTTTCTTAGAACATGTGTCACATGTAGAATGAAGTAACAGCACGTTATTGGTTAAATCCGGAGTGTGCAGTAGTGGGTAATACATATCAAATTGATCTTTTTTTAGTTAAAACAAAACGTTGATCGTAACTGAGAAGGAAGTCATACTTATAATTTATGTTATGCTTATTTGATAATATATAAGCTTATTACTTGCTAATAATCTTAAAAAGCAGAGGACTATGACTGGAAAGTGAAAACAATTGCAGAATCATCGTCACTTTTCAAGTTCCACACGTCACCACTAGCTAATCCATCAAAAGCATGAGCCACAACGGCTCCTTGAAGGGTTAATATGCATTTGACTTATTCACCCTACTCCATGTGTTCTTTCAGTGACTTCAGCCAGAAAGTGTCAATCATCCGCTTCTGCAGTCATTTCTGACTCTGCTAATCTAACTACATACATTAGTTTTTACTTGATTGTTTGTAATGTTTCGTATCTTGTGGTGTAACCTGAAACTTATTCTATTTTTGGTCCTACCTTAGTTGTATAACTTTGCTTAATTTTTTGGCTTCTTCTCGTAGTTGGAGTAAATGAACCCACAAATTAGGCCTTGTTGGTTGGTGATGACTTTTAAGTGTGAGATCCAAGGAAAATAAGAAAAGAGGGGAGAGCCACATATCTTGAAGTCTTGAAGATGATGTATCACCAAACCATTCAAAAAACAACGTCTGTTTCTGCTAGATCCAATTGCAGAAGAATTAATCATGGCAGAAACCGAGGTTGTAAACCAAGTCGTGATGGAAGAGGAGTCCCTCTTTGAATCCATGAGAAGGGAACTCGTGAAATTTTCCCGCAAATCTAAAGCTGCAACGACAACTTCGATTCACAGAGTCCTCTACGACAAGCGGCAAGACGAGCAGAGCCCCTACGACCCACGAATCATCTCCCTCGGCCCATTCCATCGCGGCAAGGAACGGCTCAAGCCAATGGAGAAGTACAAGTGGAGGTACCTACGGAGTCTGCTGAGCTCCGAGGGTGATCTCCACAAGTACATCGAAGCGGCAGCGAGCGCGGAAGTGGAAACTCGTCGTTGTTACTTCAAGCCCGAACGGCTGTCCGAGATCAGCAGCAAGGATTTCGTGAATATGCTGGTGCTCGACGGTTGCTTCCTTATCGCGTTCCTCACCAGAAGCCAGTTCGAAAGGGAAAATGTGATGGACGAGTTCGGTTGGAAGTTGCCATGGATAAAGCACGACATACTCTTGCTAGAGAACCAGGTCCCCTTCTTCCTTCTCACGAAGTTATTTGAAGTATATAGAGGATGCACTGATTCTATGGCGGGAAACTACAACATGCTCGATATCGCCCGCCAATACCTGTATCGAACTGAGCTTTTGGACGAGAAACGGAATTTTTGGGCATACTATTCTGACTGGAAGCAACCTGAAGATGAGGAAGACCCTTCTCATCTTCTCCATTTGTACCACAAGATTGTGGTTGAACCCGAACACAAGCGAGCTTTTAGCTTGAAACAGTGTTTCAGACAGTGGGCCGAGAAAATCCTCTCGAAGTTGCTTGGTATAGTGTATGGGCCCATGTTCTTCTTCCACCAGCTCTTTTTCGCCAACTACTCCATGTACCCAACAAAGATCACTGCTGCGACGGAGCTTCAAGAGGCAGGAGTGAGCTTGCAAGGGTCTTTCATGGATCTAAGGTTTGACAATGGCACCTTGTTCATCCCCGTCTTTTCCTTGAACTACAACAGTTTTGCCTTGTTGAAGAACCTCATCGCCTTGGAAGTCTACCATCCAGAGCCTATACAGCAATATATCCTCTCGTACGCAGAATTCCTCACCGAACTCATCAAAACCACTGATGACTTGAATGTACTGGAACAGAACCACATCATTGTGACGCAAAACAAAAGGGAAGGAGTTCGTCTTGTTGGCGAACTGCTCACAGGATTGGATCCCGAGGAGATGTCGACACCGAGAAGACTTCGGTTACTGGCAGCATCCTCGTAAACGAATGGAGAAGTTGTTGAAGTACTCTGAGCAACCTCGTCACCGATGGCGAGCGAAGCTGATGAAAGACTATTTCAGTAACCCGTGGTCGTCTATCGCCTTTTTGGTTGGTTTTCTTGTCCTTGCTCTTACAATAATCCAAACGGTTTTCACCGTCTTACCCTATTACCTCCCCACGCCAGACCAATCCCACAATTAACCATGGTACTTAAAAAACGCTTTTGCTTTGATGTTTCTTCATAATGTAATACGGGCCGGAATCTTTGCATGCATACCTTCTATACTAGTTGTGGCATATGTGAAAGTAATCGGAGAGAAAGAATTTGTGAACTATAGTAGTTAGATAATGAACAAGTATTTATAGTGGTTAGACAGTTACTACTGAACATATTCAGGTGAATACAATCCAACCACTCATAAATTCACTTATGGCAATTATAAATAAATGCCTAAATCTTCCTCTCTTTTTTACTGTCCTATCTTAATATCCTAATACGCTCCTTCAAACCATTTTTGACAATTCAAAGCTTGAGCTGTTTGTATATATTGCATGGTTCTACTCAATGATGTTTCCTCGTTCAAAATTATTTCAGAGCTACATAAATCACAATATTTATTGGAACCATTCTTGGGTTCGTTGGATCCGGTGCTACAATACCGTCAAGTCCGGATGGTAACTCAACCTTCAAACCTTAGCTTAATTAATTGTGTTCGACCGCACAAGAGTCTCAACATATTCTCTGATCTTGGTAACATGATCCTCTAATTTATTAACTCTAGACCTCATCCAGCTACATAAAAATTCATTGACTTCTTTTGTAAATAATTGTTCGATATATTTTATTTTTTTTTGTTAACAGTTGAGATAATAAGAAGTGAATTTTTTTATGCATGTCCTAAGATTCGAACCTGGAATCTGTAGAGAGTTTAGAGTTCTCCCAGCCATTATGACAACGAGACATTGTTAATAATTGTTCGATATAATCACAACATTCAAATGGTAAAAGTATACGCGATTTGCACTAAGTACGCAAATTCTCACAGCATGTTTCCTGCCAATTAAGAAGAACTGATCAAAGATTTATAAAACATTTAAGATGAAGAGTTTGTGTTAAAGGTATCATCACAAGGATAGGATAAAACAATTCTCACTTATCATGTAATATTGCACCGAGTGAAAATCCCACAACAAATGTTTGAGACCATCAACTAAGAGACCAACAACTAAGAGACCAACAACTTTTAGCTAGTGGGATTTTCTGAGAGAAGTGTTGCGTATGTGGAGTTTGGTTATACTTTAAAAAAAAATTTATATCTTTAAGACCACATATGTAATTTCTTATCACTTTGATTTCCTAATTCTCTTCTATATATAAAGAGTCAGTCCTCATGTAACTTTTTATCCAAAAAAAAAAAAAACCCCAATACAGTTGTAGATGTAAGCAACTCGTTGAATCACATAAATCTCTATTTCCTTTATGTGTCGTTTTTTTTCCTTCGTTTCTGCTCTAGATCCTTAAGAATATCTTTTTCTCAACAGGAAGTTCTGTGGTGGCATGCATTTTCAACTTCCATAGCCATCGACTATGGGTTTACTTGCATTATTTTATCAATTCCACCTGCCGATCAAGAGGAAGCTACCAGTAACCAAAATCCTCTTTTTTCACAGTCATGTCATGGAACTCCAACCCTTCGAGGAGCTTTTGGACAAGAATGGCTCCTCATTTATCTTTACATGCAATCATGTTCAACTGCATAGGAGAGGGCATAAGAGTAGGGGGTTTTTTTTGGGTGCAAATCATGGCATGAGCTTTTTCAACAAGTAAAAATTCTGATAGTCAATGAAAAGAATGGGATGAACGAGATCCATTGTTAAACCTCTGATCACTCTTTGAACTCAGCTCCTGCTTCTTGATGCTCCGTGGCAGCAAAGATCTTTATTGGGCACATGGAGTTGATGATGGATGACGTATGGGGGCTCCAGCGAGGTGGAAAAGATGGAAATCCAAGGTATTTCTCTTTGATGATCCTCTTCCTTTGATTTCTGTCTCTATTTATAGTGGAGCCTGTATGCCTCCACCTCCCTCCGCCTCCACAACAGTTCCTTTCTCATTTACGTCGGCCATTAACGTCAGCAATAATCACCATTAAAACAGGGAGACCGTTTCCTCCTCCACTGTAACGGTGGTCTTCATTGACCACCAGCTCACATCTCCCACTTGGTAATGAAGACCACGTACAAATTCCATGTAAAGTGATGTTAACATTCCACTTCCACTATTCGTGAAGTATATAATTTCAATTTTCCACTCCTACTATTCATGAGAATGTTCTTCATTTCCATTATCTATGGAAATGTTCCTTAATCCCATTAAGTTCATAAACTTAATGAATCTTTCTGCTGTAATTCCATTTGTCATAAGATCAGCAATCATATCAGATGTGGGTATGTAACTTAGTTTTATTTCCTCACTTTTCACAATATCACGAATATAGTGATAATGTATATTAATGTGTTGTCCTCTTGTTGTATTTGCACCACTATGTACAAGACTTATTACCTTTTGGTTATCATAATACATTTCTATTGGACCACTTACTAAGTTGAGAATTAAATTAGTTATAAATCTCCTGATCCAAACAGCATGTGATGCAGCTACACTACAGGCAACATATTCAACTTCCTATGTGTATTTAGCTACACACCTTTGCTTTCTACTTCCCCAAGATACAGCTGCACCTCCAAAGATGAATGCGTGTCCCGAAGTGGACTTTCCATCATCTCTGTCACCACCCAGATCTGCATCTGTATAACCAAGCAATTCAAGCTCATCTTCTTGATAAGTCAACTTATGATGTAGAGTTCCTTTCATATATTTTATTATTCTTTTTACAGCTTCCCAAAGTTTTGTTCCGAGATTACTTTCGTGACATCTGGGCCTGATTATCCATTTTTAACTGTAAACCATGTAATTAATTGTAATATTGCTTAAATGGTTTATTAATGGATAATCTGTTGATTTTAGTTGTGTAAGCTTGTGGTTGGCTTTCTGTACACCTGTTTGTGACCAGGGACCAATATGGAGTCCTGTTTGAGGATGCACAGTCGCCTCGGTTCGCGTGCCTGTCTTTTCTTCCTTTCTTTTCCTTCTTTTTCTCCTTTCTTTTCCTTTCCTCTCACGAGCCCGCACTATTTCCGTCTCCTTCCTTCCCTTCTTTGACCCGTGCCACCAATGACGCCAGTCCGTGCCTCGTTGTCTCTTCCAACACAATGGGCGGTTGGCGCCACGCGAGTGGGAAAGAGGATAAAGGGAGGCTGAGGCGTGCGAGAGAGGAGAAGGTGACCGAGAGAGGAAAAGAGAAAGAGGAGCGGGCGCAACCGAGGAGGTGGTGTGAGCCGCTCGTGGTGTTCCATCGGCACGAGGAGGCTTCACCGGGGCGTGAGGAGGCTTGTCGGAGTGTGGTAAGGGTCACTGGAGGGCTGAGCCAGGTACGCGACCCCTTCCCCTCTCTCCGTTAAGCGTTTTGTTAACAGTAGGTTAATGGTATGAAAAATCAAGATAATGCATGAACAATTGTGGAAAAATTATGAAATGAGTAGGAATGTGTTGTATAGCATGAGAATATAGATATTATGCAGTTAGGATTGGTATTTGTGGGGAAAAATGCATTTTGGGGTTGAAGGCTACAGTAGCCGTTCTCAAGCCCCTTCCCCTTATGATTTTCGTATGAACTGTGTAGTGAATGAAATCATGTATGGTTTGTGGGGTTTTGAAGTAGACTCAAGGGTCTACACCCCATGATTTAGTTGTAATTTATGATGGATGTTTGGGGGGCCCGATCGAGACTCCCACCTTAGGCGATTTCCGCCATTCGGAACAGGGGAGGTGCCCCGGTTTTGGGCGATTCGGCATACCAAATCTCTGTCAGTTTAGCCAGATACCTAATATCGGCAGACCAAAAACACCCGGTCAACCAATTCAGGGGTTTTCGGTATATCGAAAATATTCGGTATACCGAACCAGGGATCTTCGGTATACCGATCTGGAGATTCAGTTGCCGATTTTGCCCTGAACCTGGTATGTATTGATGTGGTTTTAAATGAATGGGAAAAAATGGTTTTAAAGGTACGATGAGCTTATGTGAATGATGTTTCCCCATGTATTGACATGGAGGAATGTGGAACCCAAACAATGGATTTGGGTGTGGTTTTGGGAATTTAGACCCTATAAATGAAAGAAAAGAAGGTTTTATGTGGTTTTGGGCATGAGACCCAATTTATAATTGTAAAGCATGGTTTTCATGATTTGAGTTGGGACCCCAGTAGAGGGTCGAGTGTTGCAAGGAGACAGAGTCCTGCAACAAAAAGAATGGAATGAAATGGAAATGGTTTTGAAAGGAAATTCAAAGAGTTTTGAAATGGAACATTAATAATGTGGTTGCCGAGCTCATAGTGGTATAGGCTGAGCCTGGGTTTTCATACCTAGTTGTTTAGGTCACCAAGCTCGTAGCAGTGTAGGCTGAGCTTGGGCTTTTGAGCTTAGTTGTTCGGGTCACCGATGGTGTAGGCTGAGCCTAGGTCATTGGACCTAGTTGTTCGAGTCATCGACTGGGGTGTCAGACAGAGACGTATCCCCGTGCACATATAAGAAATGAAATTGAGGCCAGTTGGCCGGGACGGTGACAGCCCGCACGGGGAATCTCACCGCGGCAGTGCAGGAAGGCAGAGGAAGAATGTCCTCGCCTACTGCTTGTGTGCCTAGTTACCCCTGATCAAGGTAACATCAGTAAAGGAAAGTGGAAATGAATAATGGAAAAGAAATGTGGTTTGGTCAGGATTGGACTGATGAAATAGTCCTAAAAATCCTGAAATGAAATAATGATGATGGTTTACCAGTTACCAGCCTGTATTTATGATTTGGTTTTGAGCCCATGAGGCACTGTGTTTTAGGCTGGATCTGGTCAGAGATGTGGATTTGAAAATGAGATTTGGGAAGAGATCCCAAGTGTTGAAAGATATGTTTTGGAAAATGAAATCCAAAAGTTTTAAAAGAAAATGCAAAGGTGTGGTTTTGAAAGAAAAAGTGGTTTTGGAATGAATTTCCAAATGTTTTGAAGAAAGAAAAGGAAACATGGCTTTTGAAAAAGCATGGATTTGGGATTGAATTCCCAAAGTGATTTTCCAGTAAAAGAAAAGAGGGTTTTCAAAAAAAAGAAAAAGAAAACCAAGTGTTGAAAAATAAAGAAATGAGTTTTTATGGTTTTGCCAAGAATTTTTTGTGGTTTTTGTATTTGGGGCGTGTACTGGGTGACTTAGATGTCACTCACACGTGCTTATTTGGTTTTTAGGTGCAGACCACGTGCAGCCGAGTTTCGGTGTAGGAGTTGGAGCTTCTAGCCGCACATTATGATCCTGAAGGTGAGCCTTAGTTACAATTATTTGATGTTTCTGTAATTAGTGTAATTATGCTTGATACTGTGTTTTGGTAGCGTGCCCGGGATTGGGGCATTACAACTTTGATACCTACTAACAACACTTGTAGCATATGCCAAGTCGGGTCGTGTACATAGCATAGCGTAAATCAAACTTCCAACCACTTGGGCATAAGGTGCTCTTAATGGTTTTTTCCCCTTTTCAGGACATTGGTCCTTACTTAATCTTTTCCCAAAAACATATGGTGTAGGGGTTGAGGAGTAATGCTCCTTTTCAAACCTTTTTAGTACTGTACGTAGGTATCTTTCCTGATTTATACTCAGTATTCCAGATCCCCGATCTCTAAGGATTTGTATTCCAAGAACGTAAGATGCTTCTCTGTAACATCTGTGCCTGTCTTTTCCATTTAATATAAACCATGGAATTTGTTGTAATTTTGGTGTGTGGTTTATTAGTGGTAAATCCAGATTGTGTTTGTTGGCTGTGATCTCTACCTATGTTTTGTGCCCCTGGTTTCTCCCTTGTGGTGTGATTTCTTTGGCTTGAGGGTCGGTTATGCATTGGGACCCGTGTATGGGTGTGATGCCCACTTAGGCTTGGACCCGGTCAAAGAGCCAACGGTGCCCATGACTCTCTGCTTTTCTTCTCTCCGTGCCCGTGACCTACGACCGGTCCTCTCCGATGCGTGTGGGCTAGCGGGAGGGCTGCTCGTCCCGTCCCTTCTGGAGCAGCGAGGCTAGCGGCGGACCGGCGTGCTTCAAGGGATGACAGGCGCGGAGGTGGCTTTAAAGAGGGAGGCGGGTCGTGTGGCTATGGAGGGGAGAACCAGAGAGAGGGCGAGGGGGAGTGTGGTGGCTGAGGAGGAGTCGCGCGTCGGAGGAGATTGCACGAGTGTGGGGGAAGGCTGGTGTCGTGCACCGCCGGAGTTGGAGGGCACGCGAGGCTCGTCGAAGCCAGGTACGCGTTTTCATTCCGTTTTCCCCTCTGTTTTTCCTCCATCAGTTGAGGCATGGTTAGGTTAATGCTACAAAAATCATGCAAAATATGGAAATATTGGGGAGGTGTTGAATCAAATGTTTGTGGTAATATGATGCTAATTCGTGGCTAATTTTATGAGATTTTGCTAATTATTGTGAAGCATGCTACAGTGGTGTTGAATGAGTCTTGTGCCTTTGTGATTTTCCATAGAACATCATGCTTAATGGATTCATATTTTGATTGAGGGGTTTTGGGGTAGACTTGAAGGTCTACACCCCATGTTTTACTCGTAATTTTTGTGGCATGTATGGTGGGTCTGATCCTTAGTCCCACTTTGGGGAGAAAGGGGTGACGGTGGCCCAAGGAGTTTTCTACAACAGCAGAAAACGGTATGCCGAATTGAATTCGGCATACCGAAATACTCCCAGGTGGTACCCTGTGTCGTGGATTCGGACGATCGGAGAAGTTCGATCGACCGATCTGGCAGGGGACTAATAAACCTGACAGGGATTCGGAATACCGAAATTCTTCGGTATACCGAATCAAGGGATTTCGGCATACCGAAACAGGATTCGGCATGCCGAATCAGAACCCTGAGCTATTTTGAGAAATGCATAGAAAAATGATGATTAAATATGGATAAA
>JAMKQA010079097.1:0-11611 GCA_024699735.1 Posidonia australis
CTAGAGGAGCTATCCGATCCTACAGAAGTGTGTACCATGCTTTTTTTTCTTTCAAATTAGCTACTGGTAGTCTTTAATATTGTGGGTCTTAGTCACTAACTGGTCTATCAAAAACTTGTTATTGGCTTTCCTTCTTATCATAACTTCCTTTCACAGAATCTCACATGTTTCGTTGGTCTTTTCACGACGAGTATCTTTGTATATTTCTGCTCTTTTGCAAGATGGGTGTAACGCCCCACATTTTCCATAATAATTTAAAATAAAATAAATTACTGGAAAATTAAAGCCAAACAAAAAATATCTAACTACCAGAAACCTATGTGTGCCGCTAGGAGACTTCGATCTATATGCACAACGCTAAACCTCTGCATGCATGCACCTGTAAATAAAAAAACACGAGGAAAACGCATGAGCGACAGAAGTCACCTAGTACTCACTCCAAGAAAAACGACAGGAAAATAAAATCACAATTAATTTTTCCTTTTAAATTCATTTCGCAAACCATTTTTTCAAATCCTCACAAACTAGGCCCACACCGGCTAAAACCACAACCGGGGCTCTACTAGCCCAAAACCACAAGCAAAGGCCCTCAATAGCCCAAACCACACATAGTGAGTCGGGAAGTCTGGCGCCAAGCAACCAAACTCTGACCACAAGTAGTACACCAAAGAGCAACCAATGGTGTCTGCACTACCACGACGTGCCACCTAGTGTAGGAGCACGTCGTCCCACGATTCTTCCACTTGGAGAACCCTCACAACGCCAACCCCTCCTTGGGAAGGCTGTCCTGTCTCTAAGGATGCTACCAGCTACGGGACACGTGTCCCACCCACACTAGCCACTACAAGGTACGCCTCCTCACGGCGTCCTCCACTCACGGTGCTCAAGAGAGAGTATCATACCTTCACACCCGACAACATCCAAGTCTCAGTGCTCATAGCGACAACAGGAGTATCATACCTCCTCGTCATGCCACAAGACACCTCAACTCGTGGATCACAACCCTAGCCTCGAGACGACAGTCAAGGAGTCTCATACCTCCAAGACCCAACGCCCCTCAGCCTTAGGTATCTTGGCCCCCGACCTCAACCTGGGAATCGCGCCCGACCACCAGAGAATGTCGTCACATTCTCTGGTCCCAACGGCATGATTCCACACTATCTCGGCCCACACACAGAAAACTGGGAAAACCATTTTCCAAATCTGCCAACTCACCTCCTTTGAAAACATTTTCAAAACCATTTTATATCTTTGTGAACTCTTACAAAAACCTCGGCAAAACGACACATCAGGTGTCCCAAGGGACCACCACTGACGGCCCACAGTCCAATCTCAATGGGACAATACAAATCAATTCGGAAAACCCTCAAAAATCATATTTTACAAAAGCATTTGGGCCCAGATTTGGCATGTGAAAAATAGGTTTGGTATGCCGAAAACCCCTGGTTCGGTAGACTGATTTGGATCGGTCGATCAAATCAGGTCAACGATCAACACTCAGGCCAAAATCAATATACTGAAGCTTGTTCGGTCGATCGAAATCAACTGATTCAGTTGATTGTCTAAAATCAAATGACCGAATTCGACCAGAGGACCTAAACTGACAGAAAAACAACATACCAAAATGGTTCGGTATGTAGAATTCTGCGAAAAACAGAAAACGGCCCAAACCCTATTGTTCAAAATCGCCCAAAGTGGGAGCTCTGATCAGACCCCCCAAACAATCACCAAAAATCTCACATTAAACATATGATGCAGACCCTCGAGTCTACACCAAAACCCAACAGACAAAACCAAAATCCATTCAGCATGCATCAAGATATAAAATCGCAAAGGCATAAGGGTCAAAACGGCCTAAAACGCAACCATCGACATAAATCCACCATAAATTCTCATAAAATCATAATAAATTCTAAAACATTAAATTTAGCCTAGATTATATGCATCCTAGGCATTTTTACCATTTTACATGATTTCTATGCATTAAATTGGGGATACGTACCTGAAATGAGCTCCAGTGACCCAACGCGCCCTTTTGCCAGCCACCAACCTCTGCCGGCGACCACGATGTCCACAAAAGCTCCCTAGACCTCTGGGACCTCAGCCACGCTGATGTCGAGCCTCACAGTGCCTCTGCCTCTCTCACTTCTCTCTCCTTCTCTCGCTGACGCAAGGAACAGGAGAGGAAAGATAGGGGTGACGGGTATGGAAAGGAGGAGTGGGGAGGGAGGGGAGTGAGGGGGAAAGGAAGGGAAAGGGAAGTGGTGGAGGAGAAGTGCGCGCTCGAGGAGGAGAAAGAGAAAGAAGAAGAAGAAGAAGAAGGTGACGTCGAGCGACAGGGGTGCGCGGTGCCAGCGGCTTATAAAGCCCTTCACACGAAGTAGCTGAAAACGTGCTCACCACCCACCTCGACCACCAGCACCCTGCACGAGCTCAACGGCCACCGCCCAACCACCAGCCATAGCATTCGGCCACAATGCGGGTCCCACATGGACCCCACACCTGGGCCCACACGCACAGTGCCACAATGCACAGTGCCAACCACATACAAGGACATGCAACAGAAGCCAGCCCAGGAGGCCTAAGCCCAAAAGCATAAATCCACAGAACGAGCCTCGGAACAGTAACACCCGTCCAAGAATAAAATTCATAAAAATGTAAATAATTACAAAATGAATTTTACAGGTGTTACAATGGGAGTTAGGGAAAAAAATAGAACCAGAAAAACTCAAGTTTGAGGTTTTAGTATAGCAAAAGATACAGTGTGGTTGTATATATATATGTAGTATATCAATAATTCTAATCCATTGATGGATGGCTTTTCCAAATATTAGAGGATATAGCTTTTCCAAATATTGGAGGATATAGCTTTTCCATGGATAATCTTCTTATGGATTTCTAAAACCCAACACGACCAAACCCTGCTGGAAGTGGTGAGACAGGAATTAGTGTTTTGTTCAGTAAGGTAATTATTCATCAAACACTCTTTAAGGTACATGCAATTTTATCAATATGCATTTCAATTTGTATCCTTGATGCAATTTCCAAAAAACAATAATTACATTTTCCAGAAATTGTATTTCCTTATCTCATTTGTTTATGCTCTCTTTTTTTGTAGATTGTTAAATTAGCTACCATCAAAATTACCAGCTTGTCTGAAAAGTGTAAATATACCACACTAAGTTCAGGAATGTGTCTATTATCTTATCCAACAAATACTTAACCAAAGGACCTTCCTTTTTAGCATATTGACTAGCTTATCCCCTATTGCTTCTATGGAGTTGCCAAGGTATGTCTCCAGTGATAAAATTGTCATTGTGATAAATTGAACATGGATAACCTTTTCCTTTATAGTGGGATTAAGGCACATTTGTTGTTGATAACCTTTTGCTTTGCTACATGCTTATGTTTATATGCACATACTAAGAATCATTTACCATTGGTTTGGCGATTTGTAACTGGTTCCTTTTTTTAGTGGATAAGCATCAACAAAAATTGGATAATCATATCGAATATTCAAGCCAAACATTTTTTGTACTTGTATATATATGTCATGTTTATTATATTCATAATCAATTCAAACTCATATTGTAATAGCTAATTGTAGAAATTATTTGGCACTTAACTTGATTAGTTACACTGATGTTGTTATTAAGGGAAATCTCTAGGCATGATTTGGACATTTTACTGATGTTTGTGTAGGGGGTTGCTTTCATCAAGGACCTCCTCTACTTGGATGTGGCAATGAGGAATGATGTTTTTCCTTCCTTTCAATTGCCATTTCTTGGCCAAATGGGTTGCACTGGTAAACTTCATTAGGAAGAAGAACTGTAGTAAGATGAGCCAATGAGGTTTTCTATTCTCATGTCCGTTAAAACTGAATTGTTTCATTCAACAGGGAACAAAGAGCCAATGATGCTAAGCTCCAACAATAATGCTTTTACAACTTTCCAGTCTATGTTAAGTCTCTTCTGATTAGCAGGAAATAAAATTCTTGAATTGTGATTATATAGATAAGATGAAATCATGAGGAATTGTTTTTTCCCATTTGTCCCTCTTCTTCAATGTCTACTTGTCACTATAAGTTTGTCTTTTCCTTGAAATGGGATGGATTTTGGGATGTTTTCATAGCTACCAGTTCCCTCCTCACAAATGGCTAATAACATAATAGTTTCGTCCTCCCCATAGTTGAGCGATCATTATGGGCATGGGTGTGGATGTTGGTAATAGAATGGGATCAGGGATCTCATTTTCTCATCTGGTTCTTTTATTTTTGAAGAGGCAGAGTTTGATTTAAGGCTTTTTTGACTCATAAATCTATTTACTCGTTCATTTGAAATTTGACATCTTATGTAGCATTTGATATGCTAGAATGGGGACTGGAATCGAAGAGAATGGAATAAAAAAACAGATTGAAATGAAATTCCAATGTTTGGTACAAAAAAATGGATTGGAATAAGATTCCCTTGGGAATTAAATTCCCATTGAAGATGGGAATTTCATTCCATCCCAACAACCAAGGAATTTGATTCCCATTCCAACCTCATTCCTACTCATAAAAAAAAAACCCGACACCCTCCAACTCATCCCCTCCCTCGTTACTCTCCAAACCCGACACCCTTCTCCTAGACGACCTCCCTCCTCTTCCCGACGCCCTTCTTCCCAAACCCTCCTCCTCCTAACGCCCTCTCTCCTCCGCTGCGTCCCTCCCTCCTCATCCGACGCCCTTCTCCCTAGACGAACTCCCTCCTCCTCCCAATGCCCTCCCTCCTTCGACACGTCCCTCCCTTATCTGCGATCCTCCCTCCTCTGTCGCGTCCCTCCCTCCGGTATGTCCCTTTTTTCATCTTTTTATCAATGCTTATTTATGTCATTTTTCCTCCCTTCGAAATCATAATTTTACATGCAACAAGGTAGAGAGATTGTAGGGTGGCAAGGGAAAAGATCATGTATATTTGGTGTAGCAGTACCTCTAATCATGTTTTTGGGTTATTATGATTCAGAACACACAAAGATTATGATTCAATGGGTTGTAAGGGAGAAAGTAAAACTATGATCTGAGGTCAAGTTTTTAATATTATGATTCAGATTTTGGGTTATTATGATTCAAAACACACAAAGATTGCCCAAGATTGGAAGGTCTTTGATTTCTCTAAAGATTCCAACTACAAGTGATAATGTGAATGCAACTCCAACAACAATAGCATGGTTTGGTTTGGTGATTGTGGGAGTTGGAGGATAAAACTTAAACCCTATTTTGTATCAAATCCTCATTCTTGTTTATCTGGTACTATATTATGACCTCGACCGCCGGATCAAAGGTCAACTAGTAGGATATCGCGTCCGCAAAAATCCAAGGAAAGCAAAAGATAGGACCCTAACCACCCGGTCAAAGGTCGGACAACAAGATTTCGTGCTTGCAAAAATCCAAGGAAAGCAAAAAATAGGACCCTGACCGCCTTGTCAAAGGTCAACAATAGAATTTTGCGCCCACGAAAATTCAAAGAAAGCAAAAGATAGGACCTTGATCGCCTGGTCAAAGGCCGAACAATAAAATTTCGTGCCTGCGAAAATCCAAGAAAAAGGGTAGGATAGCAGTATCTCATTAGCCTGGAATGAGAATCCGAAAAGAAAAGTGATAATCCCTGGATTGTCCCCTAGGAAGGAAAAAAGCCTTTAGTTGAGCTCTAGAGGGCAAAACGGTAATTGTGCTTGTTGCTGGCTCTGTGGCACAAAAACTTGTATTCTTGCTGAGATACATATGAAATATCCTCTGAAAGGACCTTGCTGAGGTTTCAATCTCCTCTAGCCTTGTTTATGAGTTTTGCAAAAGGTTAGTACCTATTCACAATTTCCCAAAACTTGAGGGGCTTTACAGTAAATTTCCCTGATATGACAAATTTCTGCCTCAAACATAACCTCCCACACCCTCCGTGGGCTATTCTGCAAATTTCATAATGACAAGGGGTCTTTTGCAAATGACCCATCTGGTGAACTTTTTTGAAGACTATGTGCTTGCTTTTCTTGACATTTTGCTCTTTTAGATGCAAGTTGCAAAGTGCTGAGGATCAAAACGTAATTTTCACGACCATTTTGCACTTTAGACCTTGGAAGTTAAGCTATTTGCATTGCTAGTACATGATGGGGCCCACTAGATAACTGTTATAATAGCCAAATCATGTTTTCCACACAGGGATACCCAATCATGATGACACCTAAACACTATTCTTATGTTCTGCAAGCACGGATTGGTGCATTAATTGCCGAGGATTGTGAGCAACTGTGGGTTTGGGGCGTATCCTCTTCGTTGTTGAACATTGCCAAGGTAGAGGTGAACTGGCATTTGCTATGCGTTGTGGCTAGATTCTGGAAACCCGCTTTCCATGTATTCCGCTTTGAGCAAACGGAACTTACTCTTACCTTGGAGGAAGTTTGACGAATCTACGGCCTAACACCACCTGTTTTCATGCACCATGACAACTACGCTTCTGTTTTGAGTCAGCTGACGGGCTTATCCCAAAGTGCGTGCGAGAAAAGCCTCATTTGCAAAGACAGGTCGACTCTGATACGACACCTAGATTATTTCGACAAGCTTGCCAATAATCGGGCATCAATGGGCAACTTGTGGCTTCGTGGCTTTGTAGTATGCTTTCTTGGGGAGCTCATTTTCAGTCACGACTAGATGACAGTCGCTATTGAGGTTGATAAATTGGCGTTAGCTGTGATCATCCATCAAATCGATCTTACTCCCATTCTTCTGGTAGAGACATATGTTGGCTTGGATCAGGCATTGAAGCGTTCCCAGCATTTCCATGGTTGCAGTGCCTTGGTGCAGGTAAGCTGCTATTGTTATTCAAGTGATTCACTGTGCTTATCTAACTGTGCTTTGCTTCTTTTCTGACAGACTTGGCTTGCTGCTCATATGGGGGTAGAAGTCCTGCACCCCCAACATTCTGTCTTCGACTCCTACAGTTGCACCAATCACTCACGGATCCTTCCTAGAGTCCGTGAAATATGCGGGAGATTGTGGACCCTTATTAGGGATACTGTAGCTTGGCGCATTCTGTTCATAACTACGAAGCCTTTCACTGCCTTCTTCAACGACAACAACGTGCGACTAGTTATCCTCCCGAGACTCATGGGTGGTGTGGAATATCATCCTGTCTGTGTTTTGCGCCAATTTGGCTTTTACCCAGATTCAATTGAGCTAAGTCTCATGTCTGACTGCTTCAAAGGGTATGCACTCCACTCTAATGTGACAACCTCCGAGTTAGCTTGCTTGATGTGTGGTGGCATTCAATCTTCTGGTCGTGCCATTACTGAAGGTTTGGGTTGCATAGCGGAATACAAGGCTGAAATTCAAGAAGCTTGGCCTACAAATGAACTCCCTCCTGGTAGCACTTCATCTGCAGGAGCTGGTAGCTCAAAAGGAGCATGAATCAACTGATTGTAACCTGAGGGTCCACTACTATGGATTTCCCTTGTATTTTATATCAAGTGAGCAATTTTTGTATAACAGAAGAGCTGTAATAAAGGAACAGATTTGCTTCACAATGTATCCTTTCTGAACCTGACTTGGTCTGTCATAGCAATAAATTCAATCTATGCTCTTGTGTTGGCCCTCATGTTCCTGACTATAGCACTGTCCCAGTGATCCTCTTGACTTAGAAAGGCAACTAGCATGCCCTGAGTCAAAGACCTATTTCCAACCAAAGAGTAGCTAACATGCCCTTGATTGAAGCTCTCTTTTGCCAATATTCCATCCCAAAAGGCAGCTAGCATGTCCCTAGTTGGAACAATGGAAATTGCTTTACAAAGCGATGCAAATGCAAAAGTGATGCGATCGAAAATGCTGAATGCCAAATGATTTATGCAAGACTTATAAGATGGAAGCAAGATTTGTGTATGGTTTATAAAAGGTATTAGTGCCCTTAGTGCCAAGGAAGCCTTTCTTGCCTACTATAAGGAATTTAGAATATCCTCAACTCATTTGGCACTACCTGGATCCCTAGATTTATGGTGGCTCTCACTCACTCAATGATTTGTTTGAGATAACACGGGCTCCATGCCAAACTCCTAGGGCCCTACACTTGCTTTTTTCAATAATTCATTTTTCTTTTACTCCTTCAAAGGCATGCTGACTTACACTATCTCTTCTTGGAGGTAATAAGCACCTAGGCTAAGGGGTGGCTGCTCTTTTCAGTTTAACTTAAGGGGTGGTTAGTCCCTTAGAAAATATGAGCTTGGTAGGTGTATGCTTCAACTCCTCTCCAAGTTCTGTGATAGGGACAGTGTTGTCTCGCATGCTTCTCTCATTGGAGCCGACTTCTATCTTCAACTTCTATCTTCTCATTTCTTTTATGCTCCGATGTCTATGCTTTTTTTTCTTCATTCAGCTCACACTCACTCACGACTTATCATTTTCTCTCCCTCTTGAGGTATAGGTCCCTTAGGAATTTGTACATTTCGTCCCATTCCCTGTAAATAGTCGCTCCCTCACTCCCTAGGTCACACAAGTAATAACACATGAGAAGGATCAAAACTCTTCCTAAGCAGGCTGGCCTTCCGATTTTCCTCATCGGGTAATGGTTATGCCAATGTTTCATATTATGATTACAATGTGACCGAAATGAAAGTACAATGCGTATGATGCGATTTATGTGATGTTTGGATGCAATAACTTAAAATACTAGCATGCGAAAGCAAGAAACATAAAGATGCTTGGTCTTTAATGATATACTTTGCAAGGCTGGGGAGTGGCTGAGGATCACTAGTAGTACTTTTTCAGGTAGGAAGCGTTGACGGGCTCTAACTGTTCCCCATGATCCATACCTTCGAGAATGACTGCACCCCCGGATAGGACTTCTTTCACAATGAACATCCACGCCAATTAGGCGCATCTGCATCATCTGTCTCGATAACATCGTCTTCCTCTCCATAAGCAATGAGCTCAGATATAATTTCTCGCTCAACTGTTGGATCTGTGATATCAACTAAGAGGATTTCTTCTAATACTGTCCTCTGGTGGCGCTTCATAATGGTCACAGTAATTTTGTATTCTTGTAGTTGCAATGTGCGACCTCTTCTGCCATATGACTGCCTAAGCCAACTACAGATTTGGGGCTCCTTGTTTCTGAGGTTGGTGCATCTCTATTTACATTTTTTGATTTTTTGGGATTTTCAGTTTTTTTTTTTTGTGTTTTCTAGGTTTTCTGATTTTTTTTTTTTGTTTTTTCCCTGTAGTATTTACAATGGGTGTTGCATACTGGCAGTTGTCCTGCTGCTGACTGATAAGATTGTTGCCACCTGTACTGCTCCCTGAGCCTAACTCAGGTCGTTTTTTTTTTTTGCTCCTCACCCTTGAGGTGAGGTTTGAGCTGCCAATACCAACTAGACCCGCCTCCCAGCTAACAAGAGATTAACTCCATTGGTCTAGCACACACTTTCTCTGACTCTTGAAGGACCATAATTGAAGCTTGGTCCTGGGGTAGTGCTGGTGATTCTGCCTGCGATTCTGAAATAACTTCCTTTCCTTTCCCGACTCTGTTGTGCTTTGCTAGATCCTCTACGAGCATTTTCAACTATTCCTGGAACAAAATATCCAAGTCTCCAACTATGTCAGTTGTCAGGCTGTTCTCTGAGTCTACCTTCTGACCTAGGTCTTCCATTGCTGCTGCCTAACTAGGGGTGGACACGGTTCAATTTGTTTCGGTTTGAGACAAAACCACAAGCCAAACCATATAATTCAGTTTAAACAATTTTAAAACTGAACCGAACCATTTTATCTATTGAAACTGAACCAAACCGAACTATTCAAAATCGGTTTGGTTTGGTTCGGTTTGTGGTTTAACCATTTAATAAAACATATAGAAAAAAATAAAATGTTGATAGTGAAAAATGAAAGAATATAACTAGATATGAGATAAAATGACAATAACCACATCTAATACTGCGAAATTTAAATAAAAATCACAATTCCTAGTAATATGAAATTTTCATGTATCATGTTATGATAGAATTGCAGTAGTGAAGCTTATCGACTGCAAGAATCAAATATAAAATAGTCTGGTAAAAGATACATAAAAATGACCAAAAATGTTTTTATTTGACTTCCAAAAATAATCAGTTAAAAAAAAAACCTAGTAAAAGATACATAAGAATGACTATGATTCGAGCTATGGTTCTAAAAGATACATAATTATATTCTTTTAAATATTTAATATACATATTAACATATATAGTTTATATTGGGTTCGGTTCAGTTTGGTTTGGTTAAACCGTCCATGAAACCACAAACCGAATCATATGGTTCGGTTTGGAGATATTCTAAACCAAACCAAACCACTGAATTTGAAAAACCGAACCAAACCATTAAAAATGGTTTGGTTCAGTTCGATTAACCGGTTTAGACGGTTTGGGTGCCCACCCCTATGCCTGACGCACCGTCGACTGTTCTAACTCTGACAGCATTGTACAACTCTAGAACTACTGACAAATCTGCCCAATACCTTACTTTGACTCTGACTAATCATTCTCTTCATAAGACTCTTCTGGACAAATCCAAACTGCTGGTGATTATGTCATTATGAACGAACTAGTTTGGATCAGAAACGCCTGCACTAGTGAGGTAAGTCAAATTACGGGAAATGATCATCTTTAGGGACTTAACAGAGCACGAGAATCTCCTCCGCTGGTACTGATGTTCGTATCCCAATCCTTCGCGCTCTTTCCACTCTTCCGCCTCAATCGACTCAGCGATTCCTTGGCCGTATCGCCCAAGGGAGGTTCCTTTCGCGTATCCCCACTTGCGACATAAGTTATCGACCATCAAATGGGGATCACTACGAATGGCCAAATGGCTGACGCGCTCAGGGACAGGAATGAAATTAACCATCTCGAACTGTTTGACATGGTACAGAACATCAAAGGGTTTGGGCTCGATGTGGACAGTTTGTGGAGCTACAACGGAGACCGCCTCAACCTTCTCCAGATCTTGTGCCATGACAACAACAACGTTGTCGTCCTGGCAGAACTTGATCATACGATGGAGAGTTGAGGGAATAATCTGATGCTTGTGAAGCCAAGGGTGTCCAAGCAAGAGATTAAAAGAGGGTTCGATGTCAACGAATTAGAATTCTACGACGAAGCGGGCTGGACTGATGATCAAAGGGATGATCAGGATCCCGAGTGCATCGTGGTGCGTATTATCGAAAGCTGTCATCCCTTTCACGGCTTGTATTACGTCTTCGGACTTGAATCCGATTGCACTTGTAGTACGCAAGGGGCAAACATTTAAACCTGCTCCGTTGTCTACCAACGTGAGAGGGATGCGAAAGCTCCGATATTGCATAGTGATGAACAAGGAGAATTTATGATTGGTTCTTGATGGTGGTAACTCTTGGCTCGAAAAGGAGATCACTTGTGGCACCGCTATCATACCCACCATACTTTCAAGGGTAGCTGGTTCAATGTGTTGTAAATGTGTCTTGAATTATGTTTTTTGTTTCAGGGTTGTTTGGTCATTTGACCATTTGGGTGCTCTAGTATTTAAGTAGGCTAAGGCACAGATTATGTAACCTTTTTGTCATTTGTGTAACCCTAATTTTTGACT
>JAMKQA010079098.1:0-13844 GCA_024699735.1 Posidonia australis
GGATCCTTACCCGCATTCTGGTTATTTCGTAGACTTGTCTTTGTTGTTTTTTGCATGATTTTTCATGCATATGGTTTTCCTTGTCTTCCATAATAGATTAGGTGGCGACTCCTTTTGTTTTACTTTTTTCGACGTGATTTTGCCAACCGATTTCGCATTCTTTTGCGGAATCTTCTCGCCGGCATGGTTACACTAAGATTTTAGAAATAGACTCTTTAGCAGATCTTGTAGAACAAGGAAGGTAGAGGACATTGATTGCAAAAAGATGTTAGAAAGAGACATTAAAATGTCCAAAGATTGTGACAATAGAGGATTACATGAAAACATTAGGAAATCTTAATGAAATTCTAAGTCATATTACTTTCATGGCTATTGATATCTTCCAAGTTAAGGCAACCAGAGTGGCATATATGACTCTCCCTCCACATATGCGAATGGCAAGGCTCCAAGCTAAATATGATGCAAGTCAGAAATAGGCCTTCAAAGTATTATACTATGTATTTTGGTAGTTTTGGAGCATAAGTCAAATATGATGTAAGTTAACAAAAGGCTTTCAAAGCATTACACTATATATTTTGTTAAATACCTTGGAGATATATTATAACTATATCGTCATGCTCCAAATTTTTTAACATATGTATGATACATATTTTGTAAGTTTCATTTGTGTTGTACATTAATCTGTAGTTTTATCATTCTTAATTTGTCCTACTTTTTTTTCCTAAACAGTTATCACTGAAGAAAGAACACTCTAGTTCTTCATTTGATGTGAGATAGGGAGGAATTCATTTTATACAAATTTTTTGACATATATATGATATATATTTTACAAGTTTCATATGTGTTGTATATTAATCTATGGTTCTATCATTTTTAATTTGTCTTACCTTTTTTTTTTCCTAAACAGTGATCATTGGAAAAAGAATACTCTAGTTTTTCATTTGTTTTGAGATAGAGAGTAGTTCATTTTATACAAATTTCAAATCATATATATGATACATATTTAGCAAGTTTTATGTATGTTGTATATTAATTTGTAATTCTATCATTCTT
Organism: Posidonia australis; assembly: GCA_024699735.1. Taxonomy (NCBI): domain Eukaryota; kingdom Viridiplantae; phylum Streptophyta; class Magnoliopsida; order Alismatales; family Posidoniaceae; genus Posidonia; species Posidonia australis. The sequence goes on from JAMKQA010079098.1 coordinate 1,054, forward strand.
AATCTGTTCTAAATTTTTTTCCCTAAACAATGATTACTAGAGAAAGAATACTCCAATTCTTCATTTGACGTGAGTTAGGGACTAGTTCATTTTATACCAATTTTTTGGTATATATATGATATATATTTTACAAGTTTCATATGTCTTGTATATTAATTTGTAATTCTATCACTAGTAATCTATCCTATTTTTTTCCTAAACATACTTCACTAGAGAAAGAATACATCAGTTGTTCATTTAACGTGAGTTAGGGAGCAAAAAATTATAATGTTATATATAAATTTTGTTTCATATGATTTCAAATACATTGAATAATGAAATACTTTTTAATATGATTTTAAATAAACATACTTATTCAAAGAATAATTATATTGCAAAAAATTATTCATTTTAAAAAATTATATGATTTCAAATTATAAATATTATTTAATATTATTTGAAATATAATAATATTTATTTATGAATACTATTTAGTAAAAAATTTAAAATATTACTTATTTATGAAATCTTATTTTTTATGATTTCAAATAAAATAATATTTATTTAAAAATAACATTATTTATTATGATATATTGTTATTCTATGCATACTATATTAATGTATGTATGTCTCAATACTTATTCTAATTTTCAGCTAAACCAGAATAACATCCAATACACACTTATTCATCTTAACAATTCTTTTACTTCTAATAAGAATGATAATTCTAACATAATACTAATATCACTTTCCACTTATTTCAACTTTGCTTATTCTACATCTAAAGAGGTGCTAAGAGATTTTACATAGGTTTAAACTCAACTCGATCCAATCCAAGAAAATTTGGGCTAGGTTAGATCTATTCTCGTGTTTCATATGTAACTATTTGTTTTATTGATATCTAATATCTTATATCAAATAAAATGATGATAATCTCATTTACATTGGAAAATAAATAAATTAAATGACCAAATAAACTAAAATATTAATTAGATATGTAGACACCTCACTTTGGTAGCCACTCGTAGAAGGACTCATCTGACAGAATTTGCTCCAGTGGCGACGAGGAACATCCCAATACCAAAGCTTATCACATGCCCCAAGCAGCCCCAAGCCTTACACCGACCCTAAGCCTCAACCAATTCACTAAAACAGACCCACAACCCAAAAATTCAGCCTAAAACTGTGCTAGGCGCACCTTGGTGGCGCAAATTTGTGGTGCACCAAGGTGACACATTGCCCTATTACAGAGGCGTAGTCGTTCAGCCGGTCTGTTTACATGGTCGACGGTTCGTCTCCTTGGCTCTTCGCTTTTCGGCCTTATAACCCCACACAATGGCAACCAGCAGCTCTCTTGGACCTCCGCTCCTTTAACCAACGTCACCACTACGAGAGCACCCAAGCTTTGACTCACCGACGGAGCCTACCCTCCCGCAGTGATTCTCCTTTTTCAGCCATCCTCTCTCTCCGACGCAACCTTCCCTGTCGCCAAGACAACACCCTTTCCGGCCATCCTCAGCCTGCGACTACCTTCACATGGCCATACCATAACATTCCCGAACACCTCCCACACCACAGTTACCTTCCTCCATCCGTCTCAGCCACTGCCCAAGCCATGTCGCTGTGAGCCGAGCACTAGGAGGACAATCCACGAGCTTATACAAGTAATCCCCTTCTTGTCACGTGAACCTGAGTCTATTTTCTAATCATATTTCATGGTTATGCCTTAGCTTTATTGATTCCTGTTTGGCTTCATACGAATCATGCACGTATTCTCTCATCCAAATGCATCAATCATGATACCATTCACATCCATGCATTCCTCCTTGTTCCCCACATTCACTGGAAGTGCCGAAATGGCTCGTCGGAGCCCGTGGCTGTGGTTTCCAGCCATGGGTTGCTCAGGAACCCATTTTTTGGTCGTGTTAGTGGGGAGAAGGAAAGAGGCGAGTCTGGACTTGTTTCTTCACATGAGCACGATCCTTGACATCCAAGCGAGCTCACCCAACACCCATAAGCACGTAGGAATGCAAGCATTTAGCCCAACATCTCGATCGAGCTCGATGTCAGAAATAGAGTACCTGTGGCGCACCAAGGAGGCACACCAACCTAGCGCACCTCCCTAGAGTACCAAGTTGGCGTACCTTCTTAACGCACTAGCCTTGTTTCAGGGTGCAAGCAGTCATCTTCGCACCCTTATTTACATGCTCTTTTAGTTGCTTTTGACTCTTATTTTCATGGTGCATATTCCTGATTGTACCATGGTCATGTCTGCAAAATTTCATCAGCATGCACTCATGTTTGCATTAGTTTTGCATCTAGTAGAACGATGATACATGCTATGTGGCGTACTTTTGGATCGAGTTTGATGATCCTATGTGCATCTTTAGCGGATTGTACTGGTGCCCTGATCATAAACCCATGTAGCATTACTAAGCAATAGGTCATGACCGCAACCCATTTTCACATAGACTGAGGCATTTACATATCATTTAGCATAATATGCACACATACATTTGCAGCACATTCACATTCATTTAGAGCTATGATGCAAGTTATATTGTATTCTTTTAGCCACACATGATAGTCCTGTGTATATCCCTCGTGGATCGTACTAGCGTCGTTATGCTCTGGTCCAGAATTAATATAGCATTATTGAGCATTAGGTTGCATGCATTTCCATCCATACCCGCATTTGGCATATAATTGAGCATATAGTTTAGACATAGGCGAGCATAGATGCATAAGTCACACATGTGAGCGATAAGTTCAGAAAGATCAATTTTTCGGATGTGTGGGGTGCCTAACACCTTCCCCACACGTAACAGAAATCCTTGCCCACTTCTCTGGCCTGTAGTGACCTTTGTGTCTCATTCCTTAGGCGTAGAGCATTGCATCGCATTTGCACCGTCATGCATCTGGTTTTCCTCGTCTTTCTATCAAATAGACTAGGTGGCGACTTCTTCTTTTTTTTGCATCCTTTCAGTCTTTCGTCAGGAGTCTTCGCTATAACTTTGCTTGGCTTTGTGCATTCAGCCTTTTGCACCACGCATGAATGTTCGTCGACATGGTTAGAAGATGAATTCTTAAAATCGTAACTTAATGCATACATGTAATAAATTAATTCAAATATTTAATAAAAATGAAGAAGAAAAAGATACAAAAAAAAACTATGAACAACATTATTCTGCCTTAGTTTCGTATACAATTATAAGGTATTATATATATACCACATGCATATACATATATTATTATGCAGATATAATTATATAATATATATATATGTATATAATTATAAATATGAATAAATTATATAACTTATCTTCGATTCGAGTTGGGTCACGTAACTATACCCTGAATTCTGTATCCAATTCAAATTTTTCGGGTTTGAGATTTTGTGACCTATACCCGACTCATGATATAAAAAATCAGACCCAACTTATATGGATCGAATTGGTTCAATTTTCAGGTCAACTCAAACCAATACATACCCTTAATTTCTAATGGATTTTATCTATGAAAATAATGCATGGGGAAAAAAATAACCCTGAACCTAGAAATTAGAGTATTTTGTATAATACTAAGTGGATTATACATGATAGTACCTTTTTAGTTTTATTTCAATAAAAATGAACCGTAGTAGTAATGGTATGGAATGCTTACAATCCTTCCTTCTTCTTCTTCTTTTCTGGCCTTGTGGATAAAGATTCCTCTCCGATTCTTAAGTAATTGGAGATGTCCAATCCCACGAAATTCAGCAATCGGATGATTTATATTATTATATATGGTATGATTAGATGATTGCAGAAGATTAGAAGGTGTTCGAGAGCAGCTCTACCGAAGCACATTGTAACCATTCACACAGAAGGTAAGAAACTATGCATCAAAACAAGGGCTTTCAAAAAATGGTGAACCCTTTAATTCAATCCGAACCTAACCAATTTAAAACGGGTCCAATCCAACCCAAACCAAGTTAAGGATGAATAGATTCAACACAACCTGAACTGATCTACAAAAGTTTGCATTTGGGCCTATGGCTTGGACCCAACATAACCCATCCAAACTCGTTTTAATTTTTTTGTCTATTCAAAGTTATTTTTTTTATTTCCCAATTGTTTAGTTTTTTTTTATCTATATAATTAAATTGAAAATAGCCATTAGTATCCTTTTTTGATAGTTTTAGTTTTTTTTTTTCACCTCGCCTCCAAGTCCCCGACGCCACCAATCACCACTGTTTTGTGCCTTTCCACTTACTATTCCATGTGTGAGGAGTCAATGTATTGAAAAATGAACTGTTAAACTTAATTATCGACTCTTGTGGTGAATGGATTAATTTCAAATATATGAACAATTCAGTATTACACATGAATGTAATTTGATTTTGCTCACATGACTTTGAAAGTGCAACACAAACTTAATGGGTTAGAATTGTAAATTTTAGATTTAAAATGAAGGAAAAAAGTTGTTACTTAGGACAAGTCAACTCAGCTCGTATAATAAAACAAGTCAGGCTCGGGTCATCCTCAACCCATGGTAGGTTCAATTCGAATCTTGGTTTAGAACCCATTTTTTCAAAGATTTGCTTCAACCAGACTTGAATCAACCCGATCCAATTCGTTTGACAATCCTAATCAAGATAAACTTTATTAGGTACTTTCAGTTTTTCCAAAAAAAAAATTAACTACCTTTACATGCATCATCTAATTGAACTTGGTTGTCTCAACTATGGATTGAAGATGAAGAAACTCATTCAAAGTCAATAGGGCTAGTATTGAAATTTGATGAATTAAGAGCAAATGAAACCCCACTTTCATTAATAAAATTGCCTTTTGAAACACGCCTACACTTAGGCCACTTGGGGTATGTGTCTTAGATGGAATTTTGCATAATTCCAAGGTTTCAATTGCAATTTCACGAAAAATTAAGAGGAATCAGCCATCCCTATGCACATCCACAGTTATTTGACCATCTTTGAATGACTCTGCGATCATCCCAGAACTACTTCGTAACTGAAGTACTAACTTTGTTGTTGTGTACGTGTGTTGCCTCCTCTACCATGGTGCAGTTGGCTAAGAGGAGTGGAACTTACACCTCCCTCCCAAGTTCGAATCTCACAGATTGCAAGGAGAAAATATATGCATATCGATATAAAAAAAAACGTGTGTTGCCTCCTCTACCGGAGGGCGACTTGTACTCAATTCGTTGCGACGTTCCACTATCTTGCAAGGGAGTATTAGCCTATTAGGGAGTAGTGGAGTGGGCACAAGTATACTTTAAATATTTTATGTTTAGTATTTTTTAGCAATTAGTATTAAAGTAACCAATAAACCAATTGATTTTTGTTTGCCTATTCTAAACGATTTTTTATGTTTATGAATTTCATGGTTTAATTCTTTCTATTAATTATCATTTCAATTTTTTGAAGAAATAATTATGAAGAAATTTTTGATAAGAAAAAGACTTTTGTTACAAGTTTCAAATGATGAACTACCTAGTAATGACAATAGTTTAAACACTCAACAAAATATTCAAGCATTATATATTCTATTGATTCAAAGAAAACTTTATCTTTGAGGTAAGTGATGTATTTTTATTATAACATTTGTTAAATTGATTGTAGATACTTTATTTTATAAAAAATATTTTCAATTCATGTTTTTAATACATACATCATTTTTTTAAATAGATTTTGATATAACTATACTTTATATAATAATCCATGTTATGAAAAATCCTGACTTCGCCAAAGAACAAGCCTTAATAGAATCTCGTGGTACAAAAGGCCGTGGGTCTTTCCAACTCAAATGTGGGACTTTATAAAACGGGAAAGAAAAAAAAAAAAAAAAATCTCTGTTACCTTCTTTTGCGTCAGTGCCATAACATCTATTATTCTATGGTAAACTCGATTTGGACATAAATTTTATGCAAGGAGAATGCTGGGCTGCAGCCATGGGCCGAAACCCAAATGCAATATAGGCTTTTGAGTCTATTGATTTTGGGGGCATCTACGATACATTTTTTGTGGGAACCAAACGTGGAACGCAATCTTCTAACATTTCAATATTCCAATGGAATACTTAATTGACGTTTGAGCTCAAACGTAGACCATTACCTCGTTCAGTTTTGCCCACCCAGCAAGTATATCGAGCGCCATATGGTCGAAAAGTGGACAAAATGAAGAAATTCGATTGCATTCTGTTTACATAGCCCATACAGCGTGTTCAATCATTGACTTCAAACGAACAATAATTAAGCATGTAATACAAAGAACCAAAGCTAGCACTCTGAAAATCTATGAAATGCGAGGACAATGATTTCTTGAAGTTAATACATTACTTTTAGATAAACAACAGAAAGCACCGTAACACTCTGGAAATCAACCAAAAGTCCAGAATGCAAGCGAGGACAATCATGTTTTGATAATTGAGGGGCATTACAATCAACGATTGGTAAGGATGCCATCAGCTCTCCCAAAGTCCCAGTCATTTATGCTTTTGCTTTGAACTTTACTGAAAAGCCACCCTATGCAGATTGCAGAAGCTTCCTTGTTTGGTTGGACCAAATAGCAACTGGCACATAAGAGAATCAGATACCTATATGCCTCTTTATTGACAGTCAGGAGCGTCATAAAACTTTACAACCAACACGCCTACCCAAAATTCTCCTCAGAATAGAAAACCATAAAAGAGACCAGTAGGCCATAATATTTGCTTTACCATCCGCTCATCTATATACTGGCACATCCATCAAATAAGTCATTTTCTTTTATTGTCCAACCAAAGATAAATAATATACATCATTACAGAAAATAATTCACAATGACAATAGCAACATGGTGATGAAAATGTAAAGGTACTTTATCAAATGGCATGGGTCATTACGTGATAAGCTTCATCTTTTCCTGTTGGGAATTTAACCCTACAATGCCAGCAAATAAAGTCTGTCATGTTAACCTCTTGAAGAATGCTGCCACTACATCTGTTCATTATTTAAATGCACAAATCAAGAATCCAGCAAATGAGCTTATAACATGCCTCCACAAAATAAGAATGGAGCATACTTATATGCAGAGCAAAATCACCAGTGAATGTGTGATAGTTCATGATAACCTCACTTACCAATACTATCAAAAGCATATTCATCAATACTAAAGCTCAAATCTGCAATTCATATCGGTAATCAATAACTTTTCATCCCACCTGAGTAATCCTACCTTTTGATGTATACAAATAGACATGAAGTTAATGAAGTGGCCCAAGAATCTTCCAAGGGCGCACAACGAAGAAATCTTAAAATTTTAAAGGGCATCACCCCCTTTACAACCAACATCAGTCTTCTTTATCTTCATGGACATCTTTAATAGTTGTCTGCCAATGTGGGAATCTCTATTTGCCTTAGCTGGGTCATAAAATCGCACTACACATCCAAGCACAGAGGTTCCAAGCTTAATAGGGGATGCAAGAGAAAAGGTGAAATACACATACATTAGTTCCTTCTCTTGCAAATCAAAAGGCAAGAAGCATGAAGCGCAGGAGCAGTTCCAGCAATATTTGTGTTGAATGGCATACTATGTCACATTGTTGGCTTATGAAATTTGTAATACTAGCACTCTGGTCACTTCCAGTGGGAGCTAGGGGGAACTCCAAAGACAGTTTGCTCTGCATCAGTGAGTGCAATACATGTCCCACAATTTGCTCATCCCCACCACCACCGCCTCCCTCGTCCCATAAACCACCACCATCAACAACAGCTTGTGCTTCACCACCACCTCCAAAAAACTACAATTCAGAGCCTACACCACCTTCAACAGCATACAATTCGCCACCTGCTCCAAGTTCTGCTGGAGAGCAGAGAGGCCTTTCCTATCCTTATTACTACTTCTACACCTCAGAAGCTCAACTTTCCAGGTTACTTCCAAGTCTGCTAATGTACTCTTTATTTCTGTCTTTTCTTTTCTTGTTGCTATGTTAATTATCAAGAGCAGCATGAAGCTTGCAGCTAGCATGAAGGTTGCAGCTATAGGAATCAAAGCACGTCGTGATATGAGTACATGCTGTCATATGTCACTAAATATTTTGGGCTGGAAATTGAATGCAGAATGCAGTAGGAAATAAATTTCATTCCCGGTTAATTATTTGTGATCAAACCATTGACACTGAGGTAGTTTTGTTCACTTACTGAGAGCTAAAATGGAGATTGTCTTGTACAATTACTAGTAAGAAATGGTCAAAATTAAACTTTGATTTGAATCTATGATTAAGCAGCAACAGCAAAAATATATGTATACAGTAAAATAACCTCAATCCACTTGTTTTTATGAGAATATATTCTTATCAGATCACAAAGTAAACATGCATTTCAGAAGATAGGCCCCAAGCCAGAAAAGTATAAACAAATATGTACTCAAAAATTCATAGCCCAAGCATTACCTTTCACTTCCATCACAAGTCAGACCCTCAAACTCTGAACATTCAACTGTCCACTTGGTGTCTAACCTTGTCAACGCTTCTCAAGCAACACCTGCCATCCAATATTCTCAGCATCACAGAAAAAGGCACAGCTCGCTGCTTGCATATGATTCAAGCCACTAAACAAAAGAATGTGAACATATTGAAAGAAACCAAAATTCATGATGGTTAAATTTGAACAAGCCTGTATAAGAAATCTGGTTCAAGGCATCAGGAGATGACCAGACGCCAGTACGACCAAATCTTATCGCAGGCATCATGAGTAAATCAGAATAACATCTCAACAATCCTAACCATTCCACGTTGTTTTTTTTAAATTAAAAGTCTTCTTGGATGTCTTGATAGGTAATCTTGTTATGCTTATATATTATAAGCTAACTCCAACATACCAAAGAATATTTAAGACGCATGCTAACTAAAAGGTTATCCTGATGACATCCAATCTTACAGTGACTTCAACAACAAAACATGGTTTTTATAAGATAAACATTCAGTAGACACATGCTGAATACTGTGACAATTCAAGGTAAAAGTTGGTTAAAGGGTGAGCAAAAATAAATGCTTCAAAATAACATCACATATGTTCCCCAAGATGAGCAATATTCATTGAATACCTAGTAAGTCACATGAGTAAATATGAAACGAAAGGATAAAAAATAGAACATCAAAAAGTCATTAGTTGAAAAGGACTAACGAATTTCACCATCCTCCCCAAGTTCCCCATCTTCAAGCTCCTCATGAGAACCATTTGCATGAGATCCATCACGATATTTCTTATGCTTCTTATGCCTGTATTCGCTGTCAGAGTCAGTTGTGTATCCATGCTGCCAATGGTAACAACACAACATTAGAAAGTGTTCTAAGCAGAAAAGAACTAACTAAATTCAGAAGACTGGGTGAAAGAAAACATAAGCCAAGTGAAACCTTCTTTGATTTCTTGTGGTCACTACCATGTCTCCGGGACTTTTTAGGCTCATCATCTTTATCAGAGATTACATCATCTGCAGTGCTGTGATGTCGTTTTCTATGTTTTCGGTCCTTTTCTCTTTCCTTTCTTTTGTCCTCCTTCAAGCCATGGGGATCAGTTATATCAAAACTCTCACTTTCTACTTCATCCTTCCGAGATCGCTCCCTCTCCTTTTCCTTGTCACGTTCTTTTTCTTTTCTCTCCTTCTCCTTCTTTTTCTCCTTGTCTTCTCTTTCTTTCTCTCGTTTCACCTACACAATTCATGTGGCAAAGGCATGGATTATTAACCTTTCAAAATCAACATAAAGCATCAGTTACGTTCTGTGCCAAAGACAAGCTGCCTAAAATAGTTCCAATAATTGTGGAAGAACAGGATTGGAATGATTCAGCATGTCAAGTAGACAGAACAGAAAAAGTCAATTCAGTAGCTTAAGAAGTTTATTGTTGCATACATGCTGAACACTAAGAATAACACAGCAAATGTGCTTTTATTTCCAAAAGGCTCTTCAAAGAATTAACAAGGTATATGACATACGGAGAAATACAGTATAGTCAAAGACAAATAACAGAAGAAAACAGGCATTCCTTAAATACTGTCTGTTCACATTTCAAAATTACATACCTTTTCTTCATCCCTCATACGTTCCTTTTCTTTTGCCTTTTCTTGCAAGTGCGCAATGTATTCCTCAAAAACCTCCCTCCCAAAGCTTTCATCACCAATGCATCTAGAAGTGCCAGTAACAAATATAAATTCAAATTTCAGCACAGAATTCAGTTAAATGCATATTTAATTCAGGATGCACCTGTATTCTTGGCTCTCCTCAAACAGTGATTTGCATTCTTCCCACATTGATGATAGATTTATTTCCTGCAATAAATGCACAAAGATTAATCTGTAGAAGTTATGTAACTAATGCAACTCTTGATTCACAGCAAACATTAAGAAAATGCTACTAATGTGCCTTGATAGAGTAAAGGAGGTCGACAAAGTTGTCTGCCAGACGCAGACGCTTTTTTGCTTCCTTCTCCTCCTTCTCCTTTAACCTTTCAAGTAATTCTTCAAAGACAAGCTGCAAAAGCCAGTGGGAACTTCAATCATGACAGTAGCAGATGAGTAAGGATTAGATACGAAAGCATATTAAGCTACCACATGGCTCTGTATGAAGAGCACAGTGGGCAGCACTGGATTGTGAAACAGCATGGCTTTGGAGAAGACCTGGTCTCCTGGAAGGTGCGGTCACTTTTGGAAGTAAAATAGTACAAGATTGAGCATTTGAGCCCTCATTCTTTTAGTAGTTTAGTCATGTAACAACATAGTGGGACTAAAAGATGGTTGTTATTGTTGTATGTACACTACCACTACGTGCCATAGTATTGTTGTATATCCTACGTGTAAAGCCTGGAGGCAATGCAACCTTTACAGAAAAAAGGACCCAAAAAACTGCAATACAGGCATATGATTGTGGTATCAATTATGAAGCTGGCAAACATTCACCTTCAAATTGATCTCTGATATCTGTTGCAGATTATTATCCTCTTGAATAGCAGACTTAAAATCTTCAATTGTCCAATTTGATGTCAAAGTGATCTGCAAAACAATAATTGAAATAAAATATAAAATAGCTAGGCAATTAGAATGAAATGCAGAATTCTAGGTTTTATAGCAAACAGAAAGGTACAGAATTTACCTTCCCCATCTTCAAGGCATCTTTTATCTGTGTCTTGTCATCATGATACTGCAAAAAAAAAAGCTAAATTAACCTTAATTTCAAATACAATTCACCACATTAAAGATGCATAAACAGAAGAATAACCTGTTTTTCAAGTACAAGAACTGCATCTTCAAACAAATCTTTTGGTGTTGACCCAGAAGTATTTGATGCAACACCCTGGTAAGGTAGTAGGTCCCTGACCTGTAAATCATCAACCATCAACCAATAACTAAAGGAAGACTTGCATTTCCAATTGAATCAAATAATATTGAACTCCCAACCTTCATACAGTAGTCCCTCCAATAAGTTTTAGCTGTTAAGATTCCAGCAGCAATGTGACCTTCCATCAACTTACGGAATTCATCACGATTTTTACGCTCCACTCGCCTCAACTGTTCCTGTATTTTATAATACAGATGATATTTTCTCACTGTTAAGGACTACGAACAAATATAACACACATTATGTATTCTACATCAAACACAAGTAAATAACAACCTTCTGATGCTTCTTCTGCTCTTCTTCTTCTTTCTCTAAATCATGAATATACTCCTGCATCAAGATAAGAATAAGCCAACTTTTTCCCTTGAACTTGTGACAAATAAAGAACATGCCTACCTGGAATATTTCCAATCGTTCAATTTTTTCCAGCCGGCAGCATGTTTCATCGTCCTCCAGACGATCTTGAACTTTACGCCATTGGCTGTTTACCTACATGCAACATTGGAATCTTAAGAAACTGTCAATGAAATAAATTGATTCTTGACTTTCACAACCAACGTGTTTTAACATATAACCAATAATCCAGTTTTATCAAAAAAGACCTTGATAAAATCACAAGATTCCAAAAAAGCTCTGTATTCCATTATGTTCTTCTTATGCTCCTCTGCAGCCTTTACTTTTTCCTGTACAAGGCTTCACCACTTTCAGTAAAACAAGATAATAAAGGGAAGCACATAAAAGGGTTAACAAAAAATAAAATGCAACATGTGCCAGCTTAGATCACATAGGAACTGTAACAGCATTATTAAAGTGTAAGATCAAATTCAAAGAATCATGAACAGAACATCAAAACGTACTTTTAGAGTAGGGGAATTACTCATTTAGTGTTAAATGAGTTATTGGATACCCATTTACCTAGTGGTGTCTAATATCCCTATATATGTAACCTTAAATACTTAATAACAATAATGATCTTTCTTTTCTATCTCTTCTCACATGCATAGAATTAAACGTCGATTTCGTATCGGACTTCGGTCCAACAAAAATAAGAAACGTGTCGGACATCGGTGGAAATGTCGATGGAAACGAGGTAAATTTACAGGTCCATGGAAATGATAAAAAAACTTTGAATTTTGATTTGAAACTCTTGGATAAGCTAAAGTAAGTAATAATCTACATCTTAGACTACTTAAATCAACTTCCTCAATATATATCACATGAAAATACAATAGATAGACCTAATAGAAATATCCCGAAGAATAAATAATACATAAAAATACTTAATAAATGTTTAACAACAAAATAGAATGCCATATATTAAAAAAAAAATAAAACTTAATAATAATAATATTCACATGCATATCTTAAACAGAATGTCATATATTAAAAAAAAACTTAATAATAATAATATTCACATGTCATATATTAAATAGAATGCAATAT
>JAMKQA010079099.1:0-15194 GCA_024699735.1 Posidonia australis
GTGACTTTGGTCACTCATGCGTTTTCCTTGTGGTTTTGTTCGCAGGTGCAGACATGCGATTGGTTTAGCGTAGTGCATATAGGCTGGAGTCTGCTAGCCGCACACACAGGTTCCTGGTGGTTGGATATTTTACTGTTTAGCTTTAGTTTTCCCGTAATTTAATTTGTTTAAATTATTGTGGAAAATTTGGGACGTGACACCTTCTCTCTTTCAATTCAGTTTCAAAACTTATTTGACTCATTTAATTGGTGACTCACTGGAGTGTACAGACCGTGAACTCATCCTTTAAAGCTGTAGTTTTTAGATGAGCTTTGCTATTTGCACAATCTAGTGGGTGATAATTGGGAGGGATTTTAATCTCATTAGATTTTCTTATGAGAAGTCTAGTAGAACCTCTTTCTCTCAACCTATGACTAATTTCAACAAGTTTATTGCTGAGTCCAATGTAATAGATTTCTCTCCTTTTAATTGCTCCTACACTTGGACAAATTTTTAGAAGGAGAATATTATGGTCAAGCTTGATAGGTTTTTAGCATCCCCTAGCTAGGAATTGCACTTCCCTAGATCTAATTTCACGAGGAAGGCTAGACTTATCTTTGACCACGTACCTATATGCCTAGATACTAAATCTGTAGGATGGGGGTCTTTTCCTTTTAGATATTATAGGACATGGTTGTTATCTGATAGCTTTGAGGAACTGGTTTAGTAGTCTTGGACTGGCTTTATGTCTAGTGTTTACACTATTAAAAAACTTTCCTACAAATTAAAAGCAATTAAGGGGTCTATCAATAATTGGCTTCTTAATCACAGGAATGATTACAGTGCTAGAATAGAGGCCATTGAAGCTGATATCCTTAGGCTCGATGTCCTAGCAGAGTACAACCCTTTATCCATGGATGACTGGTAGTATAAGCAATCCTTGAGACAAGAGCATTTTAACATTCTTTTGGGTCAAGAAATGTATCGGAAACAACATTCCCAGATTCAATGGCTTAGGCAAGGGAACTTGAATACACCATTTTTTCATAAGATAATTAATTGTTGAAGAAGAAAAAAATACAATCTCATCTTTAAACATCATTAACATATGGACTGAATCCTCTTCATAGATATGTAATGTTATCACAGATTTCTTTTACTCTCTTTTCAATAAAGCAACATTTAGGTATACCCTTTTGAATTGGGATCTACTTTTACCTCATAACCTCAGACTCATTTATTGGAAATAATGTTTTTAGAAGAGGAAATTAAGCAAAGTGTATTTTCTCTTCCAAGAGAGAAATTCTGAAGGCCTGATGGTTTTCCTATGTGATTCTATCAACATTTTTGGGGATTAAATAAGACTAACCATGTGGATTTATTCAAGTACTTTCATCAGTCAGATAGTGTTGATGCTTTAAACTGTATTAACCAAACTTTTATTGCAGTTATTCCAAAGAAAAAATGGCAGAAAGAATACAAGACTATAGGCCTATTAGCCTTCTAAATTGTAACATCTCGAACCTTAACCTTCCTACTTAATCATGATTAATGATAATTAATTAGTGATTGAGATATGTTTAGTGAAGGTTGTTGGTTTTGGTGTTTTGGTTTGGTGGATTTCAATAGCCTTAAGTATGGATTAAACATATTTGTTTAATGAGTGGGACTACCACTTATACTTTCTCCTTGATTTATTGGACTATGATCAAACCTAGTGTGTGTTGCAACTCGGGGGTGTGTGGGGTTAAAGATGAAAATAATGCCAAAAGCCACAGTATTGTCTGTGACTCCAAACCTATAATTTATTTCATGATAATGGATGATCATGATATTATTTCCTTCTTCATGACTTTTTGTGCAAAATTCATGTGAAAAATTCAAAAGGCAACACCATCCAATGAGGGGAGGGGTATGGTAGGCTGACATGCATGCACATAAGGAAGAAAAGAAAAACAAGAAAGAGAGAGAAAAGAGTGGAGAAGGATCAAGGAGAAGGGAATGAGAGCAGAACAGAGGAAGAAAAGAAAGAAGGGATGGAAGAAAGAGGAGAGAAAGAAGGAACGGGGAGAGTGGGAGAGAAGAGAGGAAGTTGTGAGAGAGAGATAGAGAGAGAGGGGAAGGGGGGGCTGGCTTGTGCATAAGGGAAAGAAAAAAGCAGAGGAGAAAAAAAGAGAGAGAAAAGGGATGAAGAAAGGAAGAAGAAAGAAGAAGAAAAGGAAAGAGGTACACACCCTATCCCTTTGGTCTCTTTTGTTTAAGCTTAAGATCCTCAAAAATAAGTTGTGAGGGATAATTTGTATACATGGTAGAGATTTGAAGAATTTTAGTTTGATTTTCAGTGGATTTTTTGAAGGTTTTTCCCCCCATGTGCTCACAGCTGTTGGCTGTTTGGGTTATTTGGCTTCAGTCTTGGATATCTTGAGTTATGCGTGGTGGATTCGAATGATTCTTATTACATTTGAAAATAGATTCAAAGACCTTTGATTCCGTAGCTTATTTGAAAATTTTCGTAGCTTGTAGTGGTACTAGTGGGTGTGCAAAGATTAGCAACCCACTGAGTTACACTATTAAGTCAGTCTGAGTTTTCTTGCTTCCATCTCACATATCTTGAGTTATGGGTAATAGATTTGAATGATTTGTATTCCATTGGAAATTAGACTTGAATATGTTTGTTTTAGTAGGCTATTTATTAATTTTTGTAGCCTGTAGAAACACCAATTGTGATGCAAAGATTGACAATCCATTCAGTTATGCTAGTGTGAGTCTTAGAGCTTCAATCATGTATATCAGAAGTTTTGAGTATTGGATTAGAATGATTCTTGTTTTATGTAAAGTAGACTTAAATTTTGGTATATTACTTATAATTTTTCATGACTTGTGGAGAGAGCAGTGAGGTCTGCAAGTCAGGCAACTCACTGAGCTCATTGAGATGGCAGTATGAGGATGGAGATGGACATTTTACATCCTTGTCCTCCTAATTTGTGTAATGTGCATTTGAGTCCTTAATTTTGTGATTAAATTTGCATTTAGTCCTTGTATTTGATATTTAAATATTTGTTTCAGTCCTTGGGCCCAAGAGAAATTCCTGTTGGGTCCCTAGACTTTGCTGAAATCACATTGCAACCCCTCAACTTCTAGATTTAATCACTTTTAAGCCCTTAAGTCTCATGGGAACTGCATATAAGCCCTTAGAAACTTGTTTTTGGTATTTTTTGATATAATTAATGACATATTAACACTGTAGATCAAAATGGAATAAAGATAATTAGGTAAATCATTAGAGATTAGTTAAGGGCTGTCTAAAATATATTAACAAGATTCCATTAAGTGTAAACAAGCATACTATATGATCTAGAAATACTAGGTTTGTCCCTATAATGTTTAGATGGACTTTAGGGTTAATCATCGGCTCTAGGATTAGAAGTTGATTAGTTTTCGATGTGGTGCACTATAGGGTAGTTTGTATTAATATTCGGTCTTGTAAGTCAAGTGGGACTTTAAGGTTGTATTTTGTGATATTGTTTTAATGGTTTTCAAAATAATCTTGGGAAAGGATTTTGAGAAGAAAGTATATAGTTTGAAATAGATTTTGGAACCTTAGGAATGCTTTGAAAAGTGGTTTTCAAAGGATTTGGAAAAGACAATTCGGGGTCTGTGGTTTTGCATGATTTTCGGTGATGCTTTTAAAATATTTTCGAAACAGTTTTCCAAAAGAATTTTGGAAAAAGAAATGCACAATTTTGCAAAGAATTTAGAAAGGATTTTCCATGGATTTCTGTTTGTGGCAAGTGTTCGTCAGATCTTGGAGATTGAGGCAAGTGTTCGTCAGATCTTGGAGGTATGATACTCCTTGATTCTCGTTCACAAGGTTGAAGCTGATGACCTTGGGTTGAGGTGTTGTCTGGACTTGGAGGTATGACACTCTTCTTGTTTCGGGTACCGAAGACCTAGGATATTGACTGTAACTAGTGGTATCATGGCAACAGACTTAGGGGGTGTGAGACCTCTGTGTAGTTGGATGTGATACCCTAGCTAGTACGGGACTGAAATTGGTAGGAACCATTAACCAAAAGAGGTCAGGGACCCATCCTAGGTCGTGGTACAAAATGGCCCTGGGGTGAAAGAGACTTGGCCTTTTCCTTAGTACCTGTGACACCTAAGCCTGATTATCCATTTTTAATTGTAAACCATGTAATTAATTGTAATGTTGTATAAATGGTTTATTAATGGATAATCTGTTGTTTCTTGCGAGTGTGAGGGTTTGGTTGGCTTTCTGTGCACCTGTTTGTGATATGGGATCAATGTAGAGTTCGGTTTGAGGATGCATAGTTGTCTCGATTTGCGTGTCCATCCTTTTCTATTTTCTTCCTTTCTTTTTCTCTCATTTCCCTCACGAGATCCCCCATCTTTGTCTCGTTTTTCTTCTTCCCCCAAACCCATGCCACCACAAAACGACAGCCTGTGTCTCCTCGTCTCCTTCGACGTGAGGTGATGCGATGGGAGGCTAGCGCGATGTGGGAGGAGGAGATAAAATGTGGAAGGGAAATGGAAGGAAGGTAGCTGTGAGAGAAAGAGGAAGAGGGAAAATGGTGCGTGAGTTGAAGGAGTGTGTTCGTCCACGTGGTTTACCAGTGGAAGAGCTTCGCTGGGGCACGAAGAGAGTTGTCGGAGTGCCACCTAAAGGTATGTGACCCCTCTTTCCCCTCAGTTCTGTGTTTATAGCTTAATATGTTAAATGCATCTAAAACAAGAAAAATGCTTGTAAAATCATAGAAAAATAGTAGAATGGATTAGAATGTGTTGGTTAGCATGAATATGTGGAGATCATGCAGTTAGGATGAAATTTGGTGGATTTATGTGAATTTTAGGGATGCATGCTACAATAGTGTTATACGAGCTTCATGCCTTTATGATTTTTGTATGGATTGCATGATAAATGGATTCATGAATGGTTTGAGGGGTTTTAAAGTAGACTCAAGCGTCTACACCCCATGATTTATCCATGTTTTATGATGCATGTTTAAGGGGTCCGACAGAAGCTCCCATTTCCGACGAACGACTGGTTCATTGGCAGGGGTAGTGTGTAGAACACGGGAGATTCGGCATGCCGAATTGAGTTTGGCATACTGAATCCTTGTCAGTTTACGCAGGGGTGCCTGGTTTCGGTAGATTGAAAACCTTCGGTCGACCGAAACAGGAGGTTTGGTATACTGAAAATATTTGGTATACTGAATCAGTGATTTTCGGTATACCGAATTTGAATTCGGTTTCCTATTTTATTCCCTATCCCATATGAATAAATGGGAATAAATGATGAAAATAAATGGTTTTAAAGGGATAATGGGCATGTGTTAATGGTGTTTTCCCTATGTAAATGTCATGGAGGAATATGGAACCCAAATATGTAAATTTGGGAATGGTTTTGGGTTTGAAACCCTAAGAATGAATAAAAGTGATTAATGTGTGGTTTTATGTAATTTTGGGCATGAGACCCAATTTATGATTTTACAGTATGGTTTTTCATGAATTGAGTTGGGACCCAGTAGATGGTCATGTGTTGCATGGATAGATTCCAGTAACGAAAAGAATGAATGGAAATGGTTTTGAAAGGAAAATTTAAGAGTTTTGAAAATAATACACTAATAATGTGTTGTGGAATCACGGGGGTTGGTGTCGACAATGTGGTAGGAGAATAACACTCCAAAGAAACCAATTGTCAGATACAACTGTGGTTGCCAGTGTGGGACCACGAGTGGATGGTGTCGACAAATTGTAAAACATCAATTGTCAGACATGACTATGGTCACCAATGTTTCTGACGGTGTAGGCCGAGCTTGGGTTATTGAACCTAGTTGTTCAGGTCATTGATGGGACGTCAGATAAAGACGTATCCCCATGCATATATGAAAAGAAATTGAGGCAAGTTGGTCGGGGCGGTGTCCTCTCACATGGGAACTTCACCATGGCAGTGAAGGGAGGTAGGGGAAATGGTGTCCTCACCTACTACTTGTGTGTCAGGTTACCCCTGATCAAGGTAACATCGATAAAGAAAAGTGGAAATGAATAAGAAAAGTGTGTGGTTTTGTGAAAATGAAAGAAATGTGGTTTGGATAGGATTGGACTTGTGAATGGTCCTAAAATCCTAGAATTAAATAAGAATTGTAATTTAACCAATTACCAGCCAATGTTTGTGATTTTGGTTTTGAGCCTTGTGAGGCGCAGTATTTTAGGCTAGACTTGGTCGAGAATGTAGTTTTCTCGAGATATGAGAATGGTTTTAAAAATATATAAAGGAAAGTAATATGAGTTTTGAAAAAGAGCGTGGTTTTGGAAACTAATTTCCAACTATTTTGAAAGGGAAGAGAATGTGGCTTTGGGAATGAATTCCCAAGTGATTTTAAAGGAAAAGAGGAAATAATGTTTTGACATGGATTTTCAAAAGAAAACCATGTTTTATAAATTAAAAGTTATGTTTTCAGTAGTTTGTCGAGTTTTATTGTGTGTGTGAGTGACCATGCTGGTGGAACCCTGCATGACACCTTGGTGCGTAGAAACACACAAGGAACCCTGATATGGTCACGACGAAGATGGTGAATCCGAAGAAGGAGACTAGACTCAGAAGCACCAAAGGAAGATAAGAAAAGGATGAGGAAAAGGAGTCATCACCTAGTCTTTTAATGGATAGACGAGGAAAACCAAATATAAAGTAAAAGCCTAAAGAAACTAATGCGAGGAAAACACAAGTATGCTCCGTGCCTAATGGATGCAGTGCACAAATCAATACGGGCCAGAGAAAGGGTAAGGATTCTTGTTACGCATGGGGAAGGTGTTAGGCACCCCCATGCGTCCAAAGAAATCAATCTTTCTAGGTTTCTTGCTTGCTAATGATTTGATGTGTGTATGCTTGTCTACCCCAAATGCACATGCCTAAGATGAATGCAAAAAAAAAAAGACAAGTCTTCAAGAAAAAAGAATAAAAGAGAAATGATAAGGAAAATAATCCAAGGGACAATGTAGGCATTGAAAATGCCCGCTTTACTGTACGCCCTTGGGCGATGAGAAAAATCGTGAAAATCACAAATATTCGGAAAGCGTCACACAAAACAGCGGAAACTTAGGAAATCCGAGTGAATTAAATGAGAGAAAATAATCCTCATTCGGGTCCATGTCGGGATTGTCAAGCCTGTTAATGTATGCCTCCGGACGATGAAAATCCAAATCAAATCAAAATCTTGAAAATCAGAGGAAATCCTGAAAATAATGCAAAAGCTAAGTTTAAAATGAGTTTGAAATGTGCGCATGATGCTTGAAAATAAGTATGAGAACATATACATGAAAAGGATAACAAAATGTACAAATGAATGCATGGTGAAATATGTAAGCTTTTAGGGGCCTCCATGCAAAAAATACATGTTTTTGGGTAAGGACTGAGATTTTCAAGGTTAAATAAGCAAAAATGTTTAAGAAAACACATTTTTATGCAATTTTTGAGAAGTTGGGGGTCAAATATGCAAAACTGTGCATTTTGGGTAGAAATTAAGATTCCCAGGGTCTAATCTATAAATATGCCAGCAAAACATGTGTTTAGTGTACTTTTGGAGAAATTCGGGGTTAAATGTGCAAATCTATATTTTTTGGGTGAAAATAAGAATTTTCAGGGTCTAATGTGTAATTGTGCCAACAGAATATGTATTCAGTGCAATATTGGAGAAGTTCAGGGTTTAATATGCAAATCTATGGTAAAAACGTGAATTTCTAGAGTTTGGTTTGCAAATGTGCCAGAAAATCATGTATTCAATGCAATTTTAGTGAAATTCAAGGTTTAATATGCAAATTAGTGGACTTAAGTTGAAAGAAAACAAAATCAGAGGGTTTTTATCAAAGATTAAGGACCTGAAAGTTTATAGAAAGAGTGTAGGGGCCAAATTGAAAACTTACCAAAACAAAACGTTATTAAAATGATTTACAAATAAATGCAGGGACTGATATGCAAGATGAAAGGGCCTAAATGCAAGAAAAAGAAAAGAAGTTTAAAAAACACTCGACAGTCGTCGACGACTGCACCTCGTCGACGACGATCGTTTGGCTCTGATCAAACACCCAGCAGCTGGAAGCTTCCTCCCACCACCCTTGCTGGTGTCGCGACTTCGGTGATGGGCCTGGAGAAGACAGAGCTATTGGAGGCGGTGGAGCGGCGGTCCGGGGCTCCTGGAGGGTCGACGGTGTGGAGAGGGAAGTCCTCCACTGCTTGAAGGCAAGAACGACACTGCATACTCCCTTCTCGATCTAGCTTGTCGTCGTCTCTGGCCAGGTTGACTACGGGACACGATCGAGGCTCGGAGCGAGGCTCCGAAGCTTCTGGATTCTAGAGGGAGTAGAGAGGAAGGTTTGCAAATGCTCAAGATAGAGCCATGGCGCGTGAGCTTCCTAGACGATCTTCACTACCAGTCGTCTTCTTCGACAATTGCGAGTGTTGTAGACGACGAGCTACTGGCAGTGGCTACCAAGGGGGGCTGCGTGGCTTCCAAAGTGGAGGAAAAGCAAGAGGGAAGCAGGCCTATCTACGCCACACACTCAAGGACTCGAATTGCTTCGTGGATTCTCCTCCCCACCTAGCTCCCCAGATATGGGTTTGATGGCTAACAAACCTCGAAATTCTGGCCACGGAGCTCCATTTCTCCACTGGAACAACTCCAGGGAGATTGAGGAAGTCCTAGTGAACAAAATGCAACCAAATTGAGCTTTGTTTAAGGCATACTTGTGCTGGTAGTGAGTGTGGACTACTTCCTGTCGCCAAAGCTAGCCGGAGAAGGTGATTGGAGCTCTGAACTACTCCTCCTCCGAGCTTCCTCAGTGATCTGAAGCTACTCTGATTGCTTTGGTTGGCTTGATTGCTCTAGTTTGAGTGATCTCATCTTGGTTTCTCTCCTCTTAAGCTTTCTCTCTTTTTTCTCAAGTTCTTCCCTCCTTTTTTTCTCTTCTCTACAAATGGGGGGTATTTATAGACTTGCAAGGGCTAGGTTGTTAGAGTTTTTAGTTTAGGTTGTTATATGAGTTTGTTAGAGAAGTTATGATGGAGTGGAGTGTAGTTAGAGTTGTTAGGGTTTTTGTTGTTACATGAGTTTGTAAGAATAGTTATGATAGAGTGGAGGTTAGTTAGAGAGTTTAGTTTGTTATATGAGTTTGTTAGAGTAGTTATGATGGAGTGGAAGTTAGTTAGGTTATTATATGAGTTTTTTAGTGTAGTTATGATGGAGTGGAAGTTAGTTAGGTTGTTATATGAGTTTGTTAGAGTAGTTATGATGGAGTGGAAGTTAGTTAGGTTGTTATATGAGTTTGTTAGAGTAGTTATGATGGAGTGGAGGTTAGTTACAGTTGTTAGGGTTTGTTTAGGTTGTTATAGGTTGTTGAGGTTGTTATGATGGAGTGAGAGGTGGTTAGGTTGTTAGAGGTTGTTATGGGGTTTGTTTTAGCTTGTTATAGGAGTTTGTTAGAGTGAGGGTAAAGGTTGAGTTAGGGTATATTAGGATTAGGGTTTTGGTAGGATTAGAATTTATTAGGATGAGGGTTTATTAGGTTTAGGGTTTTGAATTAGGGTGTAGGGTAGGTTTAGGGTTTTGGATTAGGGTGTAGGGTAGGTTTAGGGTTTTGGATTAGGGTTTATTAGGTTTAGGGTTTTGAATTAGGGTTTAGGCTAGGTTTAGGGTTTTGGATTAGTGTTTATTAGGTTTAGGGTTTAGGCTAGTTTTTAGGGTTTAGTTGCAAGCATATGGGGTGTCTACAACGTGTGTTTGGGGCATGTATTGGGTGACTTAGATGTCACTTATGCGTGCTTCGTTTGGTTTTCAAGTGCTGGTTGGGTCTATTCTAGTTGCGATGCCAGACGAGAGCTACTAGCTGTACATCGTTTCCTGGAGGTGGGCCTTAGTTACAGTTATTTAATTATTACTGTAATTAGTGTAATTTGCTTATGATATTGTGATTTAGGTAATGTGTCCAGGTTGGGGCGTTATAGTACCGAAGTTAGTTGGGTCTGGGGTAGGTGGCCTTTGGTTCCCAAGCACCAAGGGATGTTGTGAGGACACACCTCGTCTGTGTGCTATATATGATATAGTGAGGCTTGTAAGCTAAGGTGGTTGGACTCTTACATGAGGTGGTTCATCACGGCAGTGTAGTTGAGAGGAGCAAGAATCTCCAACAACTGCTTGTGGCCAATGTCGGTTGCTTGGTGCCGAGCAGCACAACATAGTGTTGAGGGTCTTGCCATGGAGGTAGATATGCCAAGACGGGCAGGCTGCGGCTGTCTGTGACAGTGCAATGGGTTTGGTGTTCTTGTCTCCTACAACTGCTTATGGCCAATGTTTGTTGTTTTGTTGCACCGTGAGTTGTGCTGTGGTTTACTTGAGATACAGATTTGTGTTGTTTTCTAAAACATGAGATTTTGGAGCAAAGGTTCAATGTTTGATATGGTTTTCTATGGTTTAGAGTTGAAGCTCCGTGCAGGCTTTCGTGTGTTGTTGTAGTGGCGTTATGGATACTAGTGAGAGTATTCAGATGCCATTGGTTACCAATTAGTACAGAGGGTGTGCAGGCCAGGTTGTGTGCATAAAAGTTTGAAAAGCATTCATATGGTTTTAAAAGAAAAGAAAAGGAAATGGCTTTTAAAAGACACGTTTTTAAAGAGTTTGTTGCTTGCTAGGCAATAGTAAATTGCCAATTGTAGTGTGATGGCATCTAGGAGAGATGCCAGAGTTGTGTGTGTGTATTTAGGTGGGGTGTGTGCTAAGTGACCTTTCAGTGGTCACTCACGTGTGTTTGTTTGGTATCTTTTGTAGGTGCGGGATAGAGGTAGGAGTTTACTAGTGCATGAAGAGTTAGACTCACTCTACCACACATCTGAGATCCTAGTGAGAGTTTAGTAGTTCAATTTTATTTCAGTTAATAATGTTTTATTTATGTTGCTCATAGTTGGATTTAGCTTTAGCCAATATAATAAACAAAAAAAAACTGTGACTAGTTGAGAGGTAACGACTTGGGGTCGAGTTGTTACATAAATTATAGTTACAAAATCATTTCTAAGTGTCTTGCTACAAGATTGAATCTTGTCCTTAATAATCAGGTGGATGACTATCAATGTGCATTCTTGTCAGGTCATAACATAAGTGACTGTTTCCTTGTGGCTCAGGAAACGAAGCATGCATTTGATAATGTCAATTGGGAATTTAATGTTGAAGTTAGATTTTGAAAAAACCTTTGATAATGTCAATTGGAAATTTCTTATTGACTCTCTTAGAGGTCTGCATTTTGGTGCAAAATGGACTCCTTGGGTTAAAATGTGCCTTTATTTAGTCAAATTCTCTGTGTTGATTAATGGATCCCCTTGAGGATACTTTGGTGCCTCAAATGGTTTAAGGTAGGGGGATCCTTTGTCCTCTTTTATGTTTATCATTGTCAAACATGTTCTCAATAGAATGTTATACTTAGGAAGGCAAAGTCATCTTATTGAACGCATTAAGTATCCTCATAATGGCCCTGAAGTTATGAATATTTAGTATGCTGATGACACCCTTATTTTTTTAGACCCTTCAAATCATTGTGTAATGAATCTTAAGAGAATCCTTTGTTGCTTTCGGGCCTGTGCTAGGCTAAAGATTAATTTCCATAAGTCCTGTCTTACTAGGATAGGCATTTCTAAAGATAAAACTAATAAATACAGTAATATGCTGGGTTGTATTCATTGTGGCCTTCCTTTGTCCTATTTAGGCCTTCCTCTTCACTATGGGAAGGCTACTTATAATGTTGGGTCAATGGTTATTGATAAAATAATAGGGAAACTGGAATCTTGGAAATCAAAATATCTATCCATTGGTGGGAGGCTTACTTTAATTAATTCAGTTCACTTAGCTGTGCCTGCCTATTATCTTGCTATGCTCCATCTACTAGTCAGAGTAGAAAAGGAAGTAGATAGATTGAGAAGGAGGTTTTTATGGGCTTCAAGCCCTTCTAATCCTTCAGGTATTCCACTTGTGAAATGGCATAACATTTGTAGGCATATAAGCATCAAAATGGACTAGGAATAATAAATCTCAAAAGTTTTAACTCTGCCCTTAAATGTAAGCTTATATGGCAATTATTGGATAGCAATACTTCTCATAAATAGCATTCCCTTATTCAAAGTAGATATTTTTTTCATCATGGGTTTAGTGCTCTGTTAAACACATCATCTAGGAATTCGTCTCCAATGTGGTAGCAACTCAAAGCACATTATCCATTCATTTTCCCTTTTTTAAGAAACAATGTGAATAATGGAAGGAAGATATTGTTTTGGCATGATCATTGGGGATCAAATGGCCCTCTAAATTACCTTTTTCCAAACCTTTATTCTATGGCTAAAAATAAAAAATGCACCTTACAAAAGCTGGTCGGGATATATTTGGCCAGGGGAAAGCCCTATTTTGAGCAACACTTCTTAAATTCTAGCCAAACTTTAGGGTCAGAAGGGGCCAATTTTTACAGTATGTTAAATTCAGTTCATTTAATGAAAAATGAGGATGAAATTTTATGGTATCTTTGTAGTAATTCTAATTTTTCTATTAAGAGTTGTTATAAAATTTTGAATGATGGTGGACATAGGTCCTTATTTAAGAAATCCATGTGGAAAAACCGAACACCCTTGAAAGTTAAGATTTTTGCTTTGTTGGCCTGTCATGATGAAATCCTTTGTAAAGTTGATCTACAAAAATAGGGTTGGACTGGATCTGTGTCTTGTGATGTCTATCAATATGCTGTTGAATCGTCTCATCATATGTTATTGAGCTACACTACTCCAAGAGCTATTTGGGATTTTTTGTTATCTGATGCAAATCAACTCTTAGGTTATGGGTCACTTTTTGAGGTCTTTCTTGTTATAGTGGGCATATGTTTAATCTTTCATATCAGGATTGGATTTACCAAGTTTTTGCTATCTTCTGGGTTTCTTGGTTTAATAGGAATAATATTATCTTTCAGCACTTAGGAAGAAATATTAACTCAATATTTCATCATGCCTTGGTATTTGTTTCCTTTTGGACAGGCATTCTATCAGCTAGGTAGGACACTCTCTCCCAAACCTTTGACTAAAGCAAGCAAAATTGGGACCAATTCCAGCCAACACTAGATGTCCCTCATGTAACTCCAGTTGACGGGCTGTTGCCATCAATCTTGGTAGCTATCTCTGGATTTGTTAATCCTTCGGTAAAGTTGGCTTCCTATTTTGTTGCATATTTTGTTCTATTTTGCCCAGTTATGTAATTTGAAACTTGGTTCATTTTGTCCTGCCTAAAGCTATAATAATACTTTATACTTGACTTCCTTCCATTGTTGGAGGAATTAAACTCTATTTTGTATACTTGGTGGTGGTACCCATAGCCAAGTATTTTTAATTTATTATATATTATTATTTACTATTTTCAAAAAACAAAAATGTCTAGATGAAATACTTTGTCATTGTTCACACCCATCAATCACTGACTTATTTGGACAACGAGTGGTAAGGCGTAGACTAGCCAATTGGTTGATGACTTGGTTTGTGTAACATGCTAGTGTGATGACCTAGATCTTTGGTGGCAATTTTGGTGTGTTGTGGTCTATAAATGTGTGGGACCGAGGGAAGGAAATAATGCCAGATGCAATTGTACTACCTGTGACCCCAAAACCCGTGATTTATTTCAAGAAAATGAGTGACTGAGATATTTTCCCTTTCTATCATGACTTTAGTGCAAAATTTGTGCAAAAATTGCAGGAAAGATGTTGGGCTCAACATATAGAGAGTGGGAGGG
The DNA here is from genome assembly GCA_024699735.1 of Posidonia australis. Classification (NCBI taxonomy): domain Eukaryota; kingdom Viridiplantae; phylum Streptophyta; class Magnoliopsida; order Alismatales; family Posidoniaceae; genus Posidonia; species Posidonia australis. The sequence continues at coordinate 13,800 of JAMKQA010079099.1, forward strand.
CGGCATGTAGGGGGATGCATGCATAATAAATAAGAAAAAAAGAGAGGAGGGGAAAGCTCGAGAAGCAAGGAAATAGGAAGAGAGGAGGAAAGAAAGGAAGAAGGGAGAGAGAGAGGAGAGAAGCTAAGGGAGAGAGAAGAGGGGTAACGGGGGCTAAGAAAGAAAGAGAGAGAGATGGCCGATGCATGCTGTGAAAAGAAGGGAGAGAAGGAAAAAAAAACATAGAAGAAAGGGAAGAAGAAGAGAAGAAAGAAAGAAGAAGGAAAAGAGAAAAGGTACACACATCCTAACTTATTATTTTTCTTCATTTAAGCTTGTGATTGATACAAATACATTGTGTGGGATGTTTTGGATGCATGATGAGGATTCTATGAATTTTTGGTGGGTTTGCAATGAATTTTCGATAGATTTTTCAAAGGTGTTCACACTATTATGCATATTTGAGTCTTCTTGATTCAATCTTGTACATCTTGAGTTGTGGGTGTTGAATTTGTATGATTTTTGTTTCATATGAAAGTATACTTGAAAATCTTTGTTTTGGTAGGTTATATGTAATTTTTTATGGTATGTGGTGAGAGAAGTTGTCATTGAAAGACAAGCAACATTTATTGGTTTTTCTACATTGAATGTAGAACCAAGGGTGCATCAACTTGGTGCACCTTCAGCAGTTGTCATTGAAAGACAAGCAACATTTGTTGGTTTTTCTACACTGAATGTAGAACCTAGGGTGCATCAACTTGGTGCACCTGGATGGTGCACCAGGCTGGCGCACGTACCAAACGCACCTAGGCCTGGTAGTGCAGCTGGCTTTGGTTTGTAAAGAGCCCATTTAATATTTAGATGCTTGGTTTGATTTTGTTCATATGCCTAGTTTGATAAATATGTATGATAAGGAAATGTTTGAAAACACTAAATCCTCACTAAGCTACAATTTAGTATGAAAAATTATATGACTTAAAATTACTAGGTTCTTTCCCCTAATTGTTTAAATGGACTTTAAAGTTAATGTTTGGCCTTAGGATTAGAAGTTGAATAGTTTCTGGTGCGGTGCAATGAATTAGGTATTCAGTGGCACTGTTTAGGTGTAGTTCATATTGATGTCTGGTCTTGTAAGTCATTAAGGACTTCGAGACCATTGTTTGGTTTCTATGTGGTTCTTTAAGGTGAGATTTATATCCAAAGATGTTAAAGTTGTTGTTCTTATTGGTCTTGGAGTTTTCAAATGATTTTCAAAGCTCCTAGAAATATATGTGTTGTAAATATGTCTTGAATTATGTCTTTGTTTCAGGGTTAGTTTGGTCATTAGACCATTTAGGTGCCCTAGTATTTAAGAAGGCTAAGGCACAGATTATGTAACCTCTTTTGGCATTATGTAGCCCTATTTTGTCTCCAATT